>PVJH01020390.1:0-40665 GCA_004026705.1 Nesogale talazaci | reverse complement strand
TAGTCTAAAGGACTAATGAACTACACTAACATCAGTCTAAGACTAAAATCAGCATTTGACGGTGCCTGCCTATCATCATGAACTATTCTTTAGGGTCATCAGGAGGTCCTGCAAGCCACTGAGTCAATTCTGACTCACAGAGAATCCACATGACAAAGCAGAATTGTGCCTGTGGGTTTCTGAGACTATAACTCTTACTGGGAATAGAAAAATCTCATCCTTTTCTCATGGAGCAGCTGGTGGTTTCAAACTAGTAACACTGCAGTTAGTAGCCCAAAATGTAACCCATTAAGCCACGAGGGCTCCTTAGATCCTAGAAGGAGTATGAAAAAACAATGGAAACAAAATTCAAAATCTTTAAAAAAAAAAAGAAAAAGGCTAGGCTTACTGGTCAGACAGGGAATGGTGCAGACTCCAAAAGCTTAGTTACCCTTTAGGTTTAGAAACACACACACCACCACCACCACAACCCTCAGCTGAGGGCTCAATTTTCAGTCAAGAAACAGATCAATAAGAAGGGCAGTATAACACTTGACAAGTGGATATACCTTAGAAAAATCAACTATTTAGGAGCAAAACAGAAGCACTTATACAAGGACAAAGTCCAGTGAAGTTCAGAAGAGCAATGGAAACAGAAAACAGGAATGAGGCAGGTCAAGTGATCTTACATTGTGGTGACTAAACAATGGCATAGAACAAAATGTCAATAAATTGTTGATTGGAAACCTGGCATGTTCTATAAATATTCCATTAATTCACAATAAAATATTCAAAAAATAAAAAGTTCATAAAATTGAAAAACTAAAATAAGTATAGCCTTTAACTGCAAATTCAGAAACAGAATGGCATTCAATTCTGTGATTTAATTCTATGACAGCATCTTTCCAGTTTGTAGACTGTGCATCTTATCCTATGTCTGTCACAGACAGGAAATGAGTGGAGGAGGACATAATACATAACTCACTAGGAAAAGGAATACATACCGTAACAGCTTCCAGACATGTCCCTTATATCAGGGAAAATCTATCAAATTCTAATCACAAATGTTACAAATTTGTATGTGAAGAAAACAGAAAATAGGTGGAACAAAATAATACTCATTTGCAAAATAGCTGGTACCCAAAATTTCAGCCACAACTTCACATTTAACTAATCTGAACATTCTTTTTTTTGGTGGGGGGGCATCACTGCTCTCCGGTGGTGGGAGTAGGAGGCCCAGGCCCACTATTGGAATTGAACCTCCGTCCCAGTGGGTCGCAGTCCCGCGCACAACCACTACGCCACCGGGGCTCAACCCTAATCTGAACATTCTTATGAATGAAAAATTCAGGTAAATTCAATCAAAGTAACTCTCATCTTGCTTTTTATCTTAAAAAGTATATTTTTAGTTATAATAAATCTCACAAGACAGTCAACCTCTTAACTTTATACTCACATTTTATAAGGTCTTTACAGAAAAGAAGACTTGTATTCCAGATGTAACAAGGTTTCAAAATATGAAAAATACGAGACTTCAAAATGTTCATAAAAGATGAAATTAGAAAATAGAATTTCCAACAAACTTTTGGAGCCCCCTTGTATAATTTGAAACCAATGTTCCCATGAACAAATCAAACTGAAGGAGGAATAATGAGTCCGGAGTACTCAGGGGCTGGAGAGAACATGGTTCTTGGGAAACGATAAGTCTTAAAATTAAAATTTAACATTGGGACTTAGGGTTAAGTAAGTAACTATATAAAGCTAAGTAAATCATGGAGGGAATTTCTTTAACGTCCATGAACTTTAATTACATTGCTTGCAAATGAGAAAATATCACCATGTGCCATAAAGGTTAAATTAGATAATTGAACATAAAATGCTTGACTTGTGGCAAATCATCACTAAGCAAACATTGTTACTTCCTTCTACCATTCTCTTATTTCACAGCTAAAGAGGTGCTCACTGAAAACATACCGATTGAAGTTAATATCTGGGTAACTAGAATACTCCGATTTCATCTTAGCATTTCTTCGTGGAAATGTGCAGAAAAAAGCATTAGCTAAAAGACTGGCAATCTGTTCTTGTGACATTGTGATGGAATGATTCATCTTCTGTTTCAAGAGTGGTATTGGCTGACAAAGGAAACAAACAAACAAACAAAATACAGATGAGAAGAGTAATAATTAGTTTAGCAATTTCAAAAGCAGACGCATCAAATTACACTTGTTATATTAGGGCAGAAATAATTTCAGAAAACTCTTGGAATTCTTAAATTAGCAAAGTCAAGGGTGGTTTATCAAAGCTGATTGGGAAATGTTCTTGTTTGACAAATGGTAGATTGTTAATAGTAATGAAAGTAAAGAGAACATAAAACATTACCTATTGGTGAAGAGCAAAATTGCTTTAGCAAGTATGACATAAAAACACAATGCCCATGAAGTGAAAACTTTAAACAATGAAAAAGGAAAGCACAACACTAGAGTTTACCTATCATTGCTTATGCTAAAATTTTTTCTCACATAACAATATAGATTATTGGGCAATGCAATTTTACTCCTAAATAAAATGATCTAAGAAAAAAATATCCAATCAATACGCTTTCCACTTATTCTGACAATTTAAATTTCCCACACTGACAATTTTAAAAATGAAACACATCTAATTTTATTAAAGCAATTAATGGAACATGTACAAAACATTATCCAAAATTAAGTTTAACCTGTAATCAGATAAACATTCACTATAGACTCAAACATTCAAGTCAAGGACGATGTAAAACATCTCTCTCAAAATGTTTTATAACTGAAATATCTTCCGGTTGTGCTAAGTCCAAATTCATTGCCCTTTATTTTCAATATAATCCATTGGAATTGAGTACTGTTTTCAGTGAGTTTTCTTCTATTTTAAATGTTTAAACCATATTTTCAAATATTTGATAAAACCAAAGAGCACTGCCATGCCACTTAGGTTTCTAAACATTCCAACTTAAGTGTTTGAGATAGTTTTCATTCTCTCTTTCAATAATATCATGAAATAAGGACACTGGGTATCTGCACTAATCTTACGTAGCTTGCTAGAGAACTGTTCTAACTATATCTCAGTAACAAACTGAGGAAAGCAGGCAAGTTAAAAAAAAAATCACAATGCTGTAGCAATTTAATTTTTTCTAAATAATGGAAAATACAAATATTTACTGGAATAACACTCTGCTGTGGAAAAGGTTAAACTTCTAGCTCAACTATATCTCTTAGAAAAGCTAAAAGGTAAATAAAAATTCCAACTTACAGCAACTCCAGAGTAGAAATGTCCAATTTCTAGGCTATCATAATGAACAGAAATCAATTTCCACATCTTTCTTCCTCAGAATAGTTAGTTGGGGTATTCAAACTGCTGGCTGGTTACCACTTAACCACAGTTCAAGCAACGTTCCTCATTTTCATTATTAAAATTTAGGGTCAAGAAGTCGATTCTGATTTATAGCAATGCAATACAACAGAGTCGAGTAATCCCTTTGGGTATCCTTGGGGTAAATCTTTCCGGGAACAGAGTTTCCTCGTTCTCCTGCAGAGTGGCCAGCAGAGCCAATGCTGACCCTGCGGTTAGGAGCTCTACACATAACTCTGTGTCACTAAGGCGCCTTCCTCTCTCCTTTCAAGTCTCAGTAATCACCATTTCTAACAAAGAGCTTCTATTGATCTCCATTTTCAATCCTATATATTTATACTCACAACTCAGTATTGAGCTTAGAAAAGGTGATAGTGTGTCAACGATTTAATACACTTGGTTCTGGTAAAAATGAGTTTAACTAGTTTTTTTTTTCAATTTACCAAAGAAAATGATTAAAAATTTAATGAAGACTATTTAGGTTAGTAGATTCTAATTGCAAAAAACTTTGTTTCCTAATATTACATTTTTTTAATATAGTAAATGAATTCTGTTCTCTTGGGAGTGAAAATGCCTGAAAGTTTATATTTAGGGAAAGTATTAGAATGCAAATCTTATTATGATGTCTAAGTAAGATGTCAGCTAAGTCCACATAGAAGGAGTGTACCAACCTGTGTATATAAGAACTGTAAATAATAAAATCCAAAATCAGAGGAATGAATTGAGTTTAGAGCTGAATGAATAAAATTCAAAATCAGAATTGTGTTAGAACTGAATGAATTGTGTGAGAGCTGAAATCCTGAGCACTGGATTTGCAGAAGGCTATGCATGACAATGAAAGCTCAAAACCTGCTTGCAGATTCTTTCTCGATATAGAGTGTTTCCACTGAACTCTTTCATAATATTGAGTAAGGAACAGTCTTGCTCTCAGAATGCACTGGAAAGTAGATTACTACAGATATAGTGTGGTTAAGATTTTTTTTTTTTTGGCATCACTGCCCTCAGGTGGTAGAAGTAGGAGGCCCAGCCTTTGCTCTGTGGAGCTGGAATCGAACCTCCGTCCCAGTGGGCCGCAGTCCTGCGCACAACCACTATGCCACTGGGGCTCAGCCCAATGTGGTTAAGATTTAACATATTAACATCATTTGTTTTCCCTTTTGACCAATTTTTAATTTGTTCTAATTTCTATCATCTTCTGTTTTCTCTTGGATTGAGTCTTTTGTATTTTATTTTTTGTATAGTTTTGTATAGAGGGTAACTAGACAATAAACTAAGGTTTCTTGCAAACTCAACTGAGAAGTAGGTCCTCTAACTTCAGCTGCCTTTGGATGACTACTAAGCTTTGCAAACATTTGACTGCAAACATGAGAGAGAACTTGAGCCAGAACTACTGAGCTAATCTGCTTCGGAATTTCTGACAGAAAGTACAAGATAATATGTGTTTGTTGCTATCCCAAATGAAAAAAAACTCCTTTTAGAGTTTAAAAGAAATTTGAAGTTTTCAGGGCTCAGGACAACTACTGAGGAAGGTAAAAATCTACGACCAACCTGGGTGCAAACATCTGGCAGGCAAAGTGCAATTTTCACCATGTTAGGCAGAAGGGACTGATACAGGTGCTGAGCTTCTGCTTCTTCAAGTACCTGAAAAAATCAATGAAATATGTTAACTTTGGTAAACAAGTATTCTTCTAGGTCAGAAGCAACAAAGTCCCCAAGAAAGAAGCATACCAATCTGTGAGATCACAGTGTCAAAGATCAGGTATCAGGCATCAAATAAAAAAAAAAAAATCAAATCATTGTCAATGAGAGGGAGTGGGGACCCAAGACCCATCTGTAGGCAACTGGAAATCTCTTCACAGAAGGGTCACGGGAAGGAGATGAAACAGTCAGGGTGCAGTTAGCAATCATGAAACACGCAACTTTCCTCTAGTTCCTAACCGTTTCCTTACTACCCCCACCCCCACCCCCACTACCGTGATCCCAATTCTACCTTATAAATCTGGCTAGACCAAAGGATGGACACTGTACAGATAGGAACTGGAAACACGGAATCAAGGACAAATCAACCCTTCAAGACCAGGGCTGAGAGAGTGGTCATACCAGGAGGGTGGAGGAAGGGTGGGGTAGAAAAGGGGAACCAGTTACAAGAATCTACATATAACCTCCTCACTAGGGCTTGGACAACAGAAAAATGGGTGAAGGAAGACATCGAACAGTGTAAGATATGACAAAATAATAATTTATAGATTATTAAGGGTTCATGAGGGGCAGGGTAGGAAGAGAGGGGGAAAAATGAGGAGTTGATACCAAAAGCTCAAGTTAAAAGAAAATGTTTTGAGAATGATGATGGCAAAAAATTTACAAAAGTATTTGACAGTATGTATGTCTATGTGTATTGTGATAAGAGTTGTACGAGCCTCCAATAAAATTTTTTTATTAAAAAAGATTAGAACTGTGAGGATGGCACAGGATCAAGCAGCGTTCTTCCTGTTTCACAGATGATCCATGAGTCAGAAGTGACTTGACAACACCTAATAATGACAACGACAAAAACATGATGGCAATGCTTACTTCACTAACTGCCTTGCTTAATATTGCACTATGGTTAAACTGCTAATCATGTTTTAAGATTTAGTTTATATCTGCCAGTGAAGGCTTCCTTTATGTTTTAACTGCTCATTAGTTTATTATAATTAAGATCATTACATAGTTTTCTCTTCTCTTCCAATCTGTAAACACTATAAAAGAAAGGATTCTGTTTCATACCTCTTGTATCCAAGCACAGCGCGTACTACTACTATTTGCCAAGTGAAGAGTTGGTGGTGAAAAAAAATTAACACTGAAAGTAAGATGGGAAGATAAGGGCATGTGAGGCACCTCAAGATGAGACTATTTTCCACATGTAAAATATTCGTAGTACACATTGTGACTAAATGGTAGGGGCTTTTCTTTTCAGCTTCGTAACCATGGAAGAAAACATAATCATGCAAAAACCCTGGAGGGCTACATTTATAGGTCTACATTTGCACATAGCCTCTGTATTAACATAGAAAAAAATTCCCTAAATTTTTAATTTCCTCATTCATAACTACTGTTAAATGAGTACAGTACTCTAGTTGACAGGACTGAGATGACTCGGGTGTTTGATTAATTCTGAAGTCCCATATAGGAGTCCTGATGGCACAGCGGGCTACACATTGAGCTGATCAGTAGTTCGAACCCATCAGCTGCTTCAGAGGAGAAAGATGGAGCTTTCTGGCTGTCCTTTAAAGATGGATAGGCTCAGAAACCCACAGGGACAGTTCTAATCAAGTAGAAGGCAGAGGAGTTTAAAGCCTCATATACAAAAACAAAATGTTATTATCTAATGGACCAGTTAACTTAAAACCTCAGGGAGCCTTCTCCTTTCATTAGCCTCACAATCAATTAACTGCCAAGGTCTATTGACTGATCCACAGGGCTCTCAGATTCATTACTTCCTCTTAATTACCACTAAGCGACCAGATTCAAGCCTTCATTCAACTCTACCTGCTGACTGCAAGCCCACTTTCAGTTTCTGCCCTAAGTACACCGGGTTTGTCCCTGCTGCACTTGAGAACTTCCAATGGCTTTTCACTGCTTTTCAGTACACTACAAACAGGTGAACTAAGTCAAGTTATCAGGCCTACATGCTGGTCCAGTCTTATTTAACATAACACTGCTATGCATCTCATATATATGTAACTCAGCGATTCTATCTTCTCTGGCACCTACCGGTGCTTCTATAAATACAATTATGTAAGTTCTATCTTTTCTTTCTTATCTCTAAATTTACCTAATCTTTCAGTGTGTTGCTCAAACAACACTTTGTTCTCCAAAGTTCATCTACAAGTCTTCCTGTTTCCAAAAAGTTCATCTACAGGTCCTCCTGCTTCTAATGTATCCATACCACTTTCAGCAGATATTTAGGATTTCCTGCTTTATAGTCATCTTTCTAGCCCTAGTAGATGTTCTTTTAAGGCAAAACTTATTGTTGATTCACCATGCCCAGAACAGTGATGTACATAGATAATATTGCCAATTAAGTATTTGTTGAATTAACTGACACTTTCTATCCTGGTTAGCTGATTTTACATGGCTCGCCTTTCTCTTCTATATCCTAATCTGTTGCATAGCTAAACTGCTATTCTTTTAAAAAGTCAAATTTATTATGAAATTTTTATAATATACCTAAAATTTACTGGAGATACCCCTACAGTTTCCCAATTCCAAGAGTTACGTTCATATTTCAAAAATCATTATTATTAATCTGTTCTCCAGATATGTTTTAGAGTATACAGAAGGTAGAAATAAAACTTAGAGGAAAATGAAAAATCATCTTACTCATTTATGGGTTGAGTAATAAGGGTTGAAAAAAATCAACTGGAGAAGATGAATGTTTCTAGCATTTATCTATGAAAGACTCAGACTGGCACATTGAAGAGAATGTGACAACTTACAAGAAAACAAACACTCATTCTCTTTAATTTTTGATGGTTCATGTAAGTCTGACAGGCCAACCACAGGGTGATCTCTCATGTGAATCGCCCATGACAATTAAAGCTTCGATAAAAATGTTCTTCAAAATTTAATAAACTCCAATTGGTTCTTAGGAACTGGCCAGTCCAATATTTTCATATTTATGTAGATATATTTTACTAGTTGGTATCAAAGGAGTAATAAAACTAATTTGGTGCCAGAGACAAGATGATGTGAAAATCTTAATAGTAAACCAGACAACAAGGTTAAATATAGAAAAAGGCCCTTTTAAGGAGTATCCCACTTCTCTCTGCCTTTCTTATGGTTCGGTCTTATTGTTCAAATAACTCTTAAGGGTTTCTTTATGAGTTTTCAAAGTGCTATCAATAGTGATAAAAATCACAGCTTGGACTGAGCCCCGGTGGTGTAGTGCTTGTGCGTAGGACTGCGGCCCACAGGGGCGGAGGTTCAATTCCAGCAGTGGGGCTGGGCCTCCTACTCCCACCACCAGAGAGCAGTGATGCCCCCTAAAAAAAAAAAAATCACAGCTCACAGAAGCACTTGAAATGATTTGTTCTAAGAAAGTTAATTCTAAATACTGTAATTTATACTCAAAGTAACATATGCATTCATCACCACATTAATGTGACAGTTATTTAAATTGGGTAACTGAGCTGCTTTAGATACTTCGAAATCCTCTCCATCACTAGTTGCTGGGGCGTAAAGAGGGAGAATGTTAAACAATTAAATTTTGTTATTTTACTTTTTTTGGTTTGTTTTGGGGCATCACTGCCCTCTGGTGGTCGTGAGAGCTACCCAGCCCTGCTCCTGAGAGCCGCCGCTGGATTTAAACCACCAAACCCACGGGTCCCAGTCCCGCACTCAAGCACTTACGCCACCGGGGTTCAACCCCTTATTTTACTTTTAATCTACACTTCTACAGCCCCACTCTTAAGGATCAATGCAGAAACGAAGGTATCAAGAGAAACAGCTATTCTTTCAGTTTCTTGTTTCTCCTTCGGAATACACACTACCAGTGGTTTAAAATTGGCAGGCTTTCTTAGATGAGTATGAAAATTTTATCATACGTACTTCAAATTCCAAATAGTTA
The DNA here is from genome assembly GCA_004026705.1 of Nesogale talazaci. NCBI lineage: Eukaryota > Metazoa > Chordata > Mammalia > Afrosoricida > Tenrecidae > Nesogale > Nesogale talazaci. Next base: position 31,694 of record PVJH01020390.1, on the reverse strand, counting down.
ACAATTAATAAGGGATATCTGAATGATGAAGTCTCCAACTTGGTGGTTTGAACCCATCTATAGGCACATAGGAATACAGATTTGGTAATTTACTTCTAAAAGAGCACACCCTTGAAAATTCTACAAAGCAGATGGAGTCTGCACACTGGACAACTAATAGCCATTATAATTTGGGAACATATCCAGTTTAGGAAGACTGTCTCTATACAGTTTTTAAAAGCAAAATATGCTTCTACTCAAACCAACCACCCTATTTTCTATGTTTCATTAAAGAAGAATAGAATTCAGTAGATTTATGAAACATGATTGTTTATATAATGTGAGGGGTGCCCTCTGGTGGCAGAAAGAAAACCCACCATAAAAACATTTAATGCATTACTAGTTAAAACAAACTTTTTAAAAAATTCCTTTTATTGGGGGCTCATATAACTCTTATCACAATCCATACATAAATCCATTGCATGTCAAGCACATCTGTACATCTCCTGCCCTTATCATTCTCATAGCATTTACTTTCTAGCTAAGCCAGAGGTCCTCAAACTTTTTAAACGGGGCCAATTCATTGTCCCTCAGACCGTTGGAAGGCCGGACTACAGTTAAGAAAAAAAACTATGGGGCTGGGCCCCGGTGGCATAGTGGTTGTGCGCGGGACTGCGACCCACTGGAATGGAGGTTCAATTCCAGCTCCATGCAGCAAAGGCTGAGCCTCCTACTCCCACCACCTGAGGCAGTGATGCCAAAAAACAAACAAACAAAAAAAACTATGAACAAATTCACTGGGAGCCTGGGATGAGTCGGTTGCTAAGCAGGACAGCAGTGGTTGCAAAAACACCCAGCAGGCCTGATAAATGTCCTGGAGGGGGGGGGGGGGTGCATGTGGCCCTTGGGCAGTAGTTTAAGGACCCTGATTCTAGCCCCTTGGCATCGGCTCCTCAATTTTTTCCCTCTCCCTGCTATCCGACTTCATAAACCCTTGATAATTTATAAATTATTGTTACTTTTTCATCTCTTATACTATATGGTGTCTCCCTTCACCCACTTCCCCAGTGTCCATACCCCAGGGAGGGGTTATATGTAGATGCTTATAATTGGTTCCCCCTTTCTACCCCACCTTCCCGCCACCCTCCAAGTACCACCACTCTCATAACTGGTCATGAAGGGATCATCTGTCTGGGATTCCCTAAATTTCTCACTCTTATCTGTGCCACTGTATATCCTCTGCTGTAGCTGGATTAAAACAAATACTCTTTTTTTTTTGGGGGGGGGGGCATCATTGCTCTCTTGTGGTGGGAGTAGGAGGCCCAGCCCCACTGCTAGAATTGAACCTCCATCCCAGTGGGCCGCAGTCCTGCGCACAACCACTACGCCACCTGGGCTCAGCCCCAAAACAAATACTCTTAACAAATACAAATCTTCCTATCAAATTTACTGAAGATTCTACAGCAACAGGTTTTTTTGGTTTTTTTTGTTTACACACAGTCTGGAAAGTAATTCAAAACATAAAAATAATGAACATAAAGAAAATGAATATTGGCTGCGGCCCACGGGCTTGACGGTTCAAATCCAGCGGCGGCTCTCAGGAGCAGCACTGGGTATTTCCCACGACCACGAGAGGGCAGTGATGCCAAAATAAATAAATAAATAAATAAATAAATAAATAATAATAGTAAAGATTAAATGATGGCTCGCGTTAAGATTTGACCTGTAGCTTTTAGGCAGAAAGATGTGAGAACCAAGAAGAATGTCAACGATTACCTAGCCTAATGCCATCCAATAAAACTTTCAGCAGTGAGGCATTCTCTGCTAAGAAAATGTGGGCGCTGAACGCAAAGTCAGCAGACTGAAACCACCAGCTGGAGCTGGAGCAAGGGCCTGCTGCCTCCATAAACAGTGATAGTCTTGGAAGCCCTCAGGGGCACATTCCATCCCGCCCTACAGGATCACTCTGAGTGGGCCTGGATTCAACACAGGTGAGTTTTTCAACTCTTTTTTTAATGAGTATCTCAAGGACCAAAATATTATGCTACTCAGCTTACTAAACACTTTCACAACTCTAAAAATAACAATGGCTCAACTTCCCACATCAAGAGGATAATGGAGCTATTTAGTCTTTTCAACTGAGTTAGCTTACTGTTTGTTTATAGAGACTATAAGTAGAAACAGTATATAAATTAGAAAAACAGCTCTAACATCCTGTTTTTACTTCTTACTTTGAATTTCAGAATTAAATGAGATATGTATATAGATAAAAATGTTAGCTTATTCAAATGGAGTACAGAATTTACCTTTAATGAGTAGGAATATAAGAACACAAATTGATTTAGCAGGAATGAAATGCAAATTAATTTGTCAGTTTGGCAGATTATATAAATACAATAAAAAAATGAACCAAAATCAGTTACTATAGACAAATCACAAAATAAAGAATTACCCCCTCTAAGAGATTTCTGTATTATTAAATCCAAGTGGAAGCAACATTTAAAAGGAATGGTTCTCACTGTTATTGGATTCTAATATCAATAAATGAACCATTGGAGTTAGAAAACTACTAGTGTTTAGCAAAATACTAGTGTAATTCCATTACTAGAACATGTGGGAAGTTCTACTAAAAGGATTTTCAGTTTTGAGTATGTAAAGTTTCTTCTACCTTTACCTACATAACTATCTCCCAGTATTCACAACATCAGTTAACACACAATAATGAGTATAGTTTCATTAATGATATTGTGCATGGAAGGCTACAGAACTGATTCTCCACAATAACTTAGAAAGTTTAGAGAACAAGGTACTAAGTTCCAATTAGGCAATTAACTCTACAGAGTAATATGTCCCTATCTAATAGAAACCATAAATATAAAACCCTCAGCATGTACCCCAATCTAAAAAACATACACTAATTAAGTTGGAGCAGGGAGAGTTGCTGCATATTTCAATGCAGATTCAAAAGTTACAATCAAGTTTAATATTTTAATGACTATTTAATGGCTAGCTCTTAATGACTATTAAATGGCAGTCATGGGCTTGATGTCAATTTCATGATTGGAAGTCTAGGGGTGGAGTCTAGCCTGTTAATCTGGAGCTAGCCATTGAATAGCCAAAGAGGCCTCTGTGTGGGCATGGCTGTCTCTAGAGACTTCTGGGAAATCTCGCAGTATTTCCCTCGTGGAGATGAGAGGCCATCTCTCCTGTGGTTGGGAGTCAGTTTCTGCGACGACGAACTATGGACAAGACAAGATGGCAGTGTCCAAGGAACTGGAGGAGCCGGAGAAGCCACACAGCTTTACCCGGATGGAACCAGACCTCTGAAGCTGGAGAAGCCATGTGGTGACCCCACCGGTGCTGAGTTGCTTCTACCACCACTGGATGCTGTTGATAGACTCTGAGCCCTAGAAGCCAGGAGCCTTAGGGAGACCTCTGCCAGTGCTGGGATTCTGCACCCACTGGCCTGTGACTTCATGAATTGGAAGGAGACTTTGTGGATTGGTTTAGGGCTATGGGCTAACATCGGACTTATGACTTTGGACTGGACTGGGCTGGGATGCTTTCTCAATGTTCCATTCCTCTTGTATATAAACCTTTCCCTTATACCCATATGTGTGTCTATGAATTTGTTTCTCTAGTCTACCCAGATTAACACCAGCTCCTAGAATTCCCATGAATTAAATTGCGCTATAAAGTAATGCAAACCTTATTGACTCCATAAACTGAGAGTCACCAAGGAAAGAATTCCAAAAAGATAAAATTCCATTGAATTCCCTTTAAGCCAAGAGGTTCCCGGGTTGGAGCAAAAAAGACATTGTCTGTACTCTACAAAACATTCAAGGCTACTATCATTGGACTAGGTATTTGCTACGGACTCCTATGTGAAATACAACAAGGTCACTTTAAAATTCTGATCTCTGAAGACTCAGAAAGTAGATTAGCTATGAAGAATTCCACAGGAGAAGATAAAAAGTATTGCACTTACATATATTCAGAAACTTACATTTGCATTACTGTTTAAAAAAAAAGAACAGAAAAAGTGGCTATCATGAAAGGTACAGTCCGTATTGGTTAAAGAGGCTTTCTCTGTGATTTGAAAAATGTATTTACGGCTGAGCCCTGGTGGCACAGTGGTTGTGTGCGGGACTGCGGCCCATATGGTTGATGGTTCAAATTCAGTCTCTCCAGGAGAAAAGCTGGGCTTCCTACTCCCACCAGGGCACTGACGCCACAAAAAAAATAAAGAAAGAAAGAAAAATGTATTTATAATAATTTGTTGTCATATGTCGGCCAGCCTTTCCCAAACTGTTCCAAAGAACATTAATGTTCTATGCAATGTTTAAAAAGCTTCTAATAAGATAAAAATAAAGAGGGGAAAAATTCTAATAATATCTTCTAAAATTTTTAGTGTACAAAAACCAAAACCAGTTTGACACAGTTGTTATTGTTATTAGATAAATTTCCTTAATAGTTTCTCTAGAAAGCCAGGAATCCACCAAAATAACTTTTTTTTTTTGATGGTTCCATCTTTTTACTTTCATTGTGCAGTGGGTAAAGGCTTACAGACCTGGGAGGGTAGAGGGAAGGTGGAGTAGAAAGGGGGAACTGACCACAAGGATCCACACATGGCCTCTTCCCCGGGACACCGACAATGGGGAAGTGGGTGAAAGGAGATAGTGCAGGATATGACAAAATAATAACATTCCCCAACTATGGAGGGCTTGTGGGGGAGGGGAGCACCAGAAAAGAGGGGCAACATGAGGCGCTGATACCAGAGGCTAAAGTGGAAAGAAAATGTCTTGAGAATGATTATGGCAGTGGTTCCCAAACTTATTTGACCTACCACCCCCTTTCCAGAAAAAAATATTACTTAGTGCTCCCTGGACATTAATTTTTTAAATTATTAATTGTAAAACGCATATAATTATTACAAAATAAACACATAATACTCACCAATTATAGTCTCACTATTTGTTAGTTAACTTTAACTTGTCACAATATTAAAACAATCCAAATTAGAGTTATATTACACGTAATAATTACGGGAAATCTCCTGATTCATAGTGTGCTCCAAAATCTGCTGGTAGTACTGCTGCCAGTAGCCCGACCAATCGCACGAGTGGCAGCTGCCCGCAGCAATGCTCGTAGTGCTCATGTGTTTTGGAACGGCCATTCAGTGGCACGACATGAACAGTAGCAGTGCGCGATGGCACATCCCTCAATGCAAGGGAGGGAGTATGCGGGAACCGAGCCCACGTCCAGTACGTTGTTCAAAGAAACATTAAGCATTATGGGTGAAATACATAAATCAATTTTTCTAAATCTTCTCTTCTTTCTTTTATCCTTTCACCGCCCCCTTACAGTTATTCATTGCCCCCAAATGTACCTGTGGCCATCACCACCCCCCTGGATCGCTGCAGCACCCACCAGGGGGCGGTGATGGCCACTTTGGGAATCACTGGATTATGGCAACAAGTACACAAATGTGATCTCAACACGATGAATGGATGCATGCATGGATCAAGAAGGGAGTTGTATGAGCCCCCCAATGAAATGATTTTAAAAAAAGTTTAGAAATCAGTTTTACTTTCAGCAGCTCACAACACATTTTGTTTCACCCATTGCACCCCCCTCAATCCTAATCCCACTTCCCCCTTGTGTTTCCCTTCCTCTGACTTTCCAAACCCTCCAATCTTTATCCTTGGGTAAGGGCTGCCCTTTGTTTGTCAAAAGGAGCCCTGGGCACAGTAGTTGGGCTGCTAACTTAAAGGTCAGCAGTTGGGAACCACCTAGAGTTCCCATCTCAGAAACCACAGGGGAAGTTCTATCCTGTCCTACAAAGTTGGTCAGAGGCGGTATCAGCTCAATGGCAGTTAGTTTGGTTTGGGTTTGGTCAGTTCTAGACCAGAAATAGCTAGTCTTTGAGGTCCCATCGGTCTCGAGCAGTAAGTCTGGTCTCCTTCATGATTTTGAGTTCTGCTCCACGCCGTGTGATCCACTTCAGAGAAGTTGGGAGTGGTAGCAGGGCACTATCTAGTTTTCCTGGTCTCAGGGTTGTAGAGACTGGCACTTGAGGGGTCTGGTCTGTACATCTTGACGGGGCTGGTAGACTTGAACCAATTATTTTGCAGTAAGCTGACTGATGCATTACCCAGCATCATCAGGACACAAGTCATCCTGTGATTTAGGAGTCTCCACACAGCACCCAGAAAGTGTTTCTGGTTGGCCACCAGGCTGTGCTCAGTCAGGCCCCACCACCCTCCATTCCTGAGCTCTGACCAGGTCAGCCCCACTGAGGACCATGTTGGACCAGCCAAGTCCAGATCCCCGGGGGCACCATCAGGACAAGAGAAGCAGCCGAGGGGGTGCAAGGCTATTCTGGTGAGGCTCACGCTGCAACTTGTCTTTTCCCCTTCCCCAACAATCACTGGTGGCAGGGGTCTCTCCAACAAAATACCACTTATGCACAAACAGATTGATTGATGTTCAAGTGGTATAAATATGCATTGTGTTTTATGTTAATAACAGATTTCTATGACCTTTGTCTAACAATCTCAATGTATCAATATAGTTTTACTTTTAACAATATAAAAAGACATAAGATAGGCTGAGCCCCGGTGGCATAGTGAGTGTGCACGGGACTGCGGCCCACTGGGATGGAGGTTCAATTCCAGCTCCACAGGGGCAAAGGCTGGGCCTCCTACTCCCACCACCCGGGCAGTGATGCCCTAAAAAAAAAAAAGATATAAGCTAAAGCTAAATATTTCTTTGAGCCATTGATTTATATATTTGTATGTGGGATGGCTTTTTGGTAATCTATATAGCTTTTTCTGAGTTTCCAGTAATCTTCTGCCATGTATCACAGTTTTTAAAGTTTTTCATGGACACATGTATAGTAAACAGCCTCCTCCCTAAGACAACTCCACCCAATTAAGGCATCAAGTCAGAGCTGACCACAAAGAACCTTCTGAGGCAACGATCGAGCGATCGTGGGATGGACTTGGAGGACCAGCTCCTAACAAGCCCCAGGCGGCACAGTTGCTCCAGAACTGCCAATGACCCTCCTCTCCTCCCCTCCCCTCCCCTTCCCTACCTTAACCAAAACAAACAAACTCATGGCCAATGAGTCATCTCAGATTCTTATCAACCCAGTCAGATAGGGTACAACTTTCCCATGAGTTTCCAAGACTCCAACTCTTTGTGGGATTAAAGTCTCATTTTTGTCTCACAAAGCAATTGGGGTTTCAAACTGCAACCAATATGTAATGCCTGACCCTTTTGACTGTCACAGCACTATGTCTCCACAAATAACCTCCTGAATATGAACGTTCTATCTCCCAGAGTGACTCTTGGTCTGTTTTTCTGGCTCTTCACACCAAAGACAACCACTATTCAGGATGTCACCACACAGGTGGCTGACTGGCCAGGAGCCCATAAAACTCCAGGAATCCACATGGAGGGAAGAAGATACATTATAAGGGTCAGAAGGCCCCCAACTTAGGATCTCTAGCTAATTTGCCAGGCATGAATACAGGGATGTTCAGAAAGCTCTCAAGAGTTGGTAGAAAGGCTGAGCCCCGGTAGCATAAGTGGTTGAGCACAGGACTGCAGCCCATGGGCTTGGCAGTTCAAATTCAGGGGCAGCTCTCAGGAACAGCGCTGGGTAGGGCCCACGACCACCAGAGGGCAGTGATGTCCCCCCCAAAAAAAGAGTTGGTAGAAATTCTAAAAGAAGGCAACAAAGTCAAAAAAAAAAAATCTGAGTTCTGATAGCTGTATGCAGAAATGAACACTAGTAAAATTCCATTGGTACAAGGAACATGGGGTATACAGGCATTTGCCACAGAGATTTTGACAGTCCTGCGAATCTCCAACAAGATGACAGAGAGGCCGGCTTACTGCTTTACCAAAATGAAAACAAGAACGTTACCAAAAAAGGAGGTCTGGGGTATGATACGCCCAAGTAAAGGCAGCAAGTTACATTTAGTGACAACACCAGTGAAACAATGAAATGTCTGTAATATAGAAAATGTGTAGATCAGGGGAGTTGAAAAAGTCCAACTATGCCACACAGAATAGAAGGATAGGTGTATGAGTCAAGGAGTGAATATCTTCATTAAAAGGTATTACAAGGGCTGAGCCCTGGTGGCCTAAGTGGTTGAGTGCGGGACTACGGCCCACAGGCTTGGCGGTTAAAATCCAGCGGCAGTTCCCAGGAGCGGCCCTGGGTAGTGCCCACGACCACCAGAGGCAGTGATGCCCCAAAAAAGAAAAACAAACAAGTTCAAAAACAAAAGGTATTACAAAAGCAAACAATAATGAAATTATTAACTTTATTCTTGTATAACCCTTCAAGACTAGGATAAATTCCGAAGCATAATGAGCTCCTGACAATTTAGCAACTAAGCAGTTTTCAAGATCTTTTTTTTTGTTTTTTGTTTTCCCTTTTAAGTTGTTTTTTTTTTAATTTAATCATTTTATTGTGGGCTCGTCCATCGCTTTTCACCATACATAGTTCAATATTTCAAGACCATTTTATGGGTGAATTATCTATAGAAAAATTTTATGTGCGAAATATAAAATAAATATATAAAATAAAAATTTTATCTGTAATGTAAATAGTCCCAAATATAACATTTGTTAAACACCGTTACTGGTAATAGCATCCTTCTAGCCATGTTAGCTCAGGACCAGTTCCTAAGGTATCAACAGACATTAAACTTAAGTTCAACCAGCAGATCAAGTCTTCCCACCACTTGTGTGGTTTATCCAGCTGCGGTGTCATGTGTTATTATAATGCTAGAAGCTGTCCTACTGGTATTTCAAATACCAGCAAGGTTACCCAAAGTGGAAAGGTTTCAAAGGAGCTTACATATTAAGAAAAGACTGCACAGAAAGAATCGGCTCTGTACATCTGAGGAATTAGCACTGACACACAGTCTAGTATGGAAAAATCTATGAATAGACAGAACATGCTCAGAGATAGTACCAGAAGATGAGTCCCTCAAGCAGCTTTACTTCAGATAAAGATCAATGTAAACTTGATTATGCTGGGTCAAACTTTACACTCAGACAGTTGAACGACCTCTTGATCAAACCTGAATTTGTTCTAGGCGCAAACATTTCTTGCTTGTCCCATGACAAAAATTTCTTCTCTGGCTTTTAAAATGTTGATGGTGGTCTTCTCTTTCTTACTCATTATTGGTATACTTATCTCTTTACTATTATTATTTTATCCTTACTACATTACTTTCCTTTTGTTTATTGTTGCTGTTGAGTTTCCCAGTTTGTGACACACAGAAAGAGGAGATGCATAGAAATAATAACTGAAGCAAGGGTTTATAGGGGATGCGTGGGTGGAAATGGACAATAGGGAGGGTGAGGCGATTTGGGGAGTAAACAAGGAAAGCTGGAGGTGGGGAGGGAGAACTAGAGCTGTGATTATACAACTCATTTTAAAAGTGATTTAACCATGGAAGTACATGATAGGTGAATACTGTATCAAAAAACTCACACACAAAGAAACCAAACTTGACCAATGGTTGCCATACATGAAGGGAAAAGAGCTGTATCATCAGGAATTGAGTTCATGTAATAGTGGTACAACAATGTGGAGAAGGATATCAATAGTGGCTGTACAACACAGAGAATATAATCAGTGACACTGAATTATACAAGAAGAATGTTTTGTTCTGTATGTTTTTGCTACAATTAGAAAAAAAGGATTACATGAATAACAATGATTACAAGGAAGGAAATATTCTAGAGTCAGTGGCTACACAGTCCGCATGCTCAGAGTTGGGATGGGGGTGGTGGGAACAGGAAGCAGAGTACTTCAAGAGGAGGAGGGGCCTAGTGATGAGGCAGTGGCCCTGAAGCCTCAACACCTTACGACTGGTCCTGGGATGCATCTTTTGAGGAGATCTCTGGCCCAAGTGAAGGCCTTGGTGAAGGCAGACTCCTGACGTGGCGCACACCACACAGGGCGCCATCTCCATTCTGGCACAAGCTGTGGAATTGTGGAGAACACTACGAAAGATGCAAATTCCTGTACTCAACAAGGTCTTTCCTTGGAAACGCTCCAGAGGAGAGATCTGGATAATCCAAAGGAAACGATGGATGAATTTGCATTTCTGAAAGGTACCTTGGACTGACTATGGAGCTTGCAGTTGTGTGAGCCTTTATTTGCTTCCTTCGGCCAGCCTCACCCTGAAGGTGCATGCTCTGAAGAACACTGTCTTTGGACTGTTACACATAAACACCTTTTCTCTTCTCCCCTTATCCATGCTGGGATAGCCAGAGATCTCTATAAAACTTTTCACTCCATGAATCTGCCTGCCACTCAGGGCTGGATGCTACTGCTGCTGCTGCTGGCTGGGGCAGATTTTATTTTGTACAAATTGCTTAAAGAATAAAGTGGACACAAATAAAAGTTTCTGATCAAAAAATGTTCTAAATTAAATATGATGACAATTGTATAATTATTAATATGATGGACTTACTGAACTACATGATGATGTGGATAGAGTGCTAATAAAACTATCAGAAAATAAGAAAAATAAATAAAAGAATGATGAAAATTTTAAAAACAAGATTAGCCCCTCAGTTCAGAAGGCCCTCAAAATATGACTATGGTGGAGCTGTCTTCTCAAATTAGAGTCGACAACAAAGATGTGAGTGCAGTCAAGTCCTGGAGAAGTAAAAAAGAACTCAAAATAAAAAATATCAATTAATAATCTGAACTTGGAATGTATGAAGTAGGGATCTAGTAAAATGTTATGAAAGCATAAAACAAAATGCATAAAAACATATTCTAGGCATAAGTGAACTAAAATGGACTGGTATTGGCTATTATGAATCAGAAAATCATATGGTTTATTATGCTAGGAATGACACAATCAAGAGGAATGATGCTATATTCATCATCAAAAAGGACATTTCAAGATTTTTGGAAGTGTGATGCTGTCTGTGATAGGATATCTATTCCCCATACAAGGAAACTTAACTGACTACAATTCCTATTCAAATTTATGCACCAACCACAAAGCTAGTGATGAAGAAAATGGAAACTGATCAAACATGCAATCAAGATGTATTGATAATATTGGTTACTAGGATACAAAAGTAGGAAATAAAGGAACAATAGTTGGATAAAATGTTCTTGCTGACTAGAACAAACCTGGAGGATGAATAATAGAAATTTGCAAGAGCCACAACTTCATGGCAAATACTTGGCTTGAACAATACAACTATAAATGTGGACATCTCCAGATGGAATACACAAAAATCAAATTTTCACATCTGTTAATGCAAAAGCTCAGTGTCAGCAGCTAAAACCAGGCCAGAGGTCGACTATGAAACAAACCACCAATTGCTCAGATTGAAACTAAAGGAAATTGAAAACCAGAGAGCCAAAATATGACTTTGAATACACCCCACCTGAATATCAAGAACATTTCAGGAACAGATTTGACTCTCTGAACATTGATGACAAAAGACCTAATGATCTATGTAATGATGACCATGAACATCATACATGAAGACAAAGGCCATTAAAAGGCAGCAAAGATGGGAGTGAGCCCCGGTGGCGTAGTGGTTGAGTGCGGGACTGCGGCCCACTAGCTTGGCGGTTCAAATCCAGCCAAAGCAAGACTGGGTAGCTCCTACAACTACCAGAGGGCAGTGATGCCCGCCCCACCACCCCCAAATAAAAAAGAAAAGACAGGAAGAAAAGATCAAAGTAGATGTCAAAAGAGATTCTGCAGTTTGTTCTTAATTAAAAGTAACTAAAGCAAACGGAATGAAAAAAGGAGGGGACTACACAGAAAATTTTACAGGGCAGCTTAAGAACAGAAAGTAAGATATTGTAATGAAATGTGCAAAGATCTAGAAGTAGAAAACCAAAAAGGAAAATTATGCTCAGTAAATCTTAACTCAAAAGTAAAAAAATATATATTCAAGCCTACGGTGGCAATATTGAAAGAGTCTATGAGCAAAATATTGAAGTAAGCAAACATCAAAAGAAAATGAAAAGAATATAGTCACAGTTAACAAAAAGAATTTGTTGAAATTTCAAGAGATAGTATATGAGCAAAAACCAATGGTATTGAAGGAAGAAGTTCAAGTTACAATAAAAGAATTAATCAAAACCAAAGCTCTAAAAAATCAATGGAATACCAATTGAAATATCTGAACAAACTGGTGCACTAAAAGCATTTACTTGAATATGCCAGGAGATTTTGAAGACAGCTACTTGGCCAATTGATTCGAAGAGATCCATATTTGTAACATTCCAAAGAAAAGTCATCCAGTAGAATTATGGAATAAAATGACTGATTTCATATACAAGTAAAATTTTACTGAAGTTCCTTTAATAATGGTTGTAGGTGTACATTAACAGGATTCAGGATAGAGTCAGAAGAGGCGATGAAACAAATAATATTACAGATGGCAAGATGGGTCTCACCTGGAAGCAAAGAATACCAGAAAGATGTGTACTTGTGTTTTAATGACTATACCAAGGCATTAAACTGTATGGATGATAACATAATCTGAATAGACTTGAGAAGAATGGGAATTCCAGAACATTTCATTGTGCTCTTATGGAACACGCTTGTGGATCAAGAGGCAGTTGTGCAAACAGGACAAGGGAATACTGCATGATTTAACATCAAGTAAGTTGTGAATCAGGGTTGAATCTGCTCACCATAATTAGTCAATCTGTATGCTAAGCAAATAGAGAAGCTGGATTATACAAAGCTGAATGCTGAATCAGGATTGGAGGAAAGCATATTAACATGACTCCCTGCAATATACAGATGACACAATCTTGTGTGCTGTGTTAGACAGGGTTCTCTAGAGAAACAAAACTAGGACACTAATAATTATATATTTATATATATAGAAAGATATATAACATAAGAAATAAACAGATAACTAATCTACAAAGCAGTACAAATGGCTCAATGCAACTCATTTGCCTGGGACAACTAGTGCACTGGCATTCCTTCGAGTGAGTCTCGAGGGCCACTGAGTAGAGCAAGTGAGGCTATCCAGCCACAGGCAGCAAACAACAAGGCAGGTCACCAACAGTGATTGGTCACCAGTCAGATGGCAGGGTCTGACAGTCCCCCAAAGGTGTATATCCTAGTGGTGTGACGAAGCAGGGTTTGAAGGAATCTCACCTCATAGCGACACAGTCCATGGATTACGTGTCCCACAGGTAGTTTAGCTTGCAAATCGAGGCACAGGACAAACAAGGTAGCCAGAAGGTTTAAAGATCCAAGAGCAAGAGAGAAATGGGAGGCTTGTCCAGCCATTTCTAGCTCCACTCTTAATTGATCTCAGATGTATACATTGGCCATGTTGTCACAACAAACCCACCTATTCTTTGGAAATGTTGGCACAACAAATCTACCTATCACATGTCCTAAGAGTAAGGTCTTGAAATGCTTGCTGATGAGGATCAAAGAGTGCAGCTTCAAAATGGAGGGTAATTCTATATGAAGAAAACAAAAATCCTCTCCTACTCCCACCACCGAGAGCCGTGATGCCCCAAAAAAAAAAAAAAACTAAAAAAAAAAAAAAAAAAGAAAAAGAAAACAAAAATCCTTACAACTGGAGATAACATCAATATAAACAGAGAAAAGACTAAAGTTGTGAAGGATGTTGTCTTGCTTGGATTCATTGTCAATGCCCAAGGAACAGCAGTTAAGAGGCCAAATGAGTCATTGCAGTGGACAAATGTGTTGCATAAGACCTCTTCAAAGCACTGAAACACATTGCTGTGGATTTGAAGCCCACAGTGTATCTCATCATGCCACATGCATGTGAAAGTTGGACAACGAATCAGGAAGACTCAAGAAGAATCCATGCATTTGAATTGTGATGCTGACAAAGAATATTGGAAGAACCACGGGCTACCAAAAGAACAAATACAGCTGTCTTGGAAGAAGTACAGCCAGAACGCTCCTTAGATGTAATAAGGATGATGAGACCTCATCTCCTGTATTTTAGACATTTTTCCAGGAGAGACCAGTTCCTAGAGAAGGAAGTCATGGTTTGTAAAGTAGAGGGATTGTGAAAAACAAAAAGACCCTCAACAAGATAGAATTAGATAGTGGATTCAACCATGGGCTTAACATAAAAAAATTTTTGAGGCTGGAGCAGGATTGAGAAGTGATTTTTTTTGTTGTACATAAGGTCCTTATGCCCATGAAAAAAAGACCTATTGTCAAGAGCACAGGGCCCATACCTGAGGGGTAATATATTTATGGCCCAGGCCAAGCCAAGCCAAGCCAACCCTCCCCAATGGACTGCAAGGGCTACCCAGCCAGTTATAAATGATATATTGATTGGTAGTGGGAAAGAGTAAAACATCCTGAATAATACTGATATAAGACCTAATCTGGCTATGGTATACTTACTATACACCTGGCCCTTGTTGAATGGGCTGAACATCATCTACTAAAAGACAGAGCATAGAGGACAGCAGACCTTGTGGGCTATTGCCAAAGAAATGAGATTCGCATGCTCACGCTCTTTCTAAAGCAAATTGAAGAAGCTTGCAGAAATGGCCCCAGCCACTTGCTGGGGAAAGTGCAGGTCTGTCCACCAGTAACTGGACAAAATACCCGATGCAAGCACCCCAACAGAATTCCAAAGCAACTGGGGGAATCAACTTTATTGGGCATGAGCAAATGATTGCCAAAGACGGTGAGATGTCAAGGGCTGTGAAAACCATAATTCAGGTGCCTGGCAAAGATATGAGATTGCCTCATTCCTCTGCCTCGGAATGCCAATAATCTAAGATTGCTGCTGCCCCAGGGCCATTGTTGCTCTCCTGAGCATGGACGTGTTTCAAAGCCCTTTCTCCTGGTGTGATATTTTGACCTCTTAGAGAAAGGCTAAAGTTGGATTTCAGGTGGTTCAATATCTCCCTCCAACCATTTTATGTATTTTGCTAATGGTCATGACTTACCCATCATTAGCGCTTCTCACTCCTCTGCCTTTTACCTCTCCTGTTTCCGGTAGTGTTTTTTCTTGCCAATTGAGATGTGATGAAGTGATATGCGAAATAAACCAGACTGTGGATAAATGTTAACATCTTCAGTAGTCAGGTCTGCTGAGGAAAGTGCCCCAGGCAATGCCACTGCTAAGGTGTGCCCACTAGACTGTTAAAACCAATCTGTAGTGGGGTTAATCCCCCCTTCTTTGCCCTTTGAAGCTAATTGTTCACCTTGGCTCAGGGTGGACTTTCATTGTAGGATTTACTACAGTCATTTGTGGCTGCAAAGCCCAAGTTCAAGGGCTAAGCAGAAGATTGACGGTAACCAGATACAGCCCATATCAGAGTATTGGGGTGGAATGTAGGCTAAGTGAGCAGCCCCAAATGTCTCTCATCTATGGCCTCCCTCCAGACTTCCACTCACATTCAAGGCATCAAGCCAGAGCTGACCACTGAGAACAAATTATTATTAAGGCCATTTCAAAGCAGCGATCTTGGGATGGCCTTGAAGGAGAAGTTCCCAGAGAGCCCACAGCCAACACTGCTGCTCCTCACAGGACCCTTCACTGGCTTAAAAAAATTCACTGCCATCAAGTTAATTCCGACTCAAAGTGACCCTCCTGAACAGGATGGACTGCCGCTGTGACTTTCTAAGACTAACTCTTTGCATTTCACAGAATGGCTGGTGCTCGAACTGCTGGCCTTAAGTTAGCAGATCAATGTGCAATCCTATTAGCTCAGTTGACGCGTAGTACTGCAGCCCTGTAGATAACCTTTTCTGTGTTTAGTAAATCTCACCTGTGCCAATACAGTGCTACCTTCGTTTTTTTCTCTCCCTTTTTATTTTTGGCATCACTGCCTCTGGTGGTCCTGGGCGCTACCCAGCGCTGCTCCTGAGAGCCACCGCTGGAATTGAACCACCAAGCCCGCGGGCCACAGTCCCATATTCAACCACTTACGCCACCAGGGCTCAGCCTAGCTCCCTTTTTATTACTCTCTCCTTCCTCTTTTTTATTTTATTTGGTGGGGGGCAGGGGGGGAGGCAATCACTGTCCTCTGGTGGTGGGAGTAGGAGGCCCAGCCTTGCTTCTAGAGAGCTGCTGCTGGATTTGAACCTCCAACCCAGTGGGCCGCAGTCCCGGGCTCACCCATTACGCCACCGGGCCTCAGCCCTCCTTCCTCTTTTTTACTCTATTTCCCCCCTGTACTCAGCTGATTTGATTGAGCTATACCTACCACAGCTGTCTTCCTTTTCACCCTCTGTGCAAGGGGCACCACCTGCTCCAGCAGCAACACCTGCATCAGTGACACATAGCTGTCAATGCCCACCCAGACTTACTTCAGCTGCTCTGAATATCTTGTGATCAGAAACTCACATTCATACTGTCACCTACTCAAAAATCCACCAAGAGACATGGCAAGTGTCCAACAGCTGCCAAACTAGCTTAAGAGTAGCATTCCATTCCTCCCCTTTATCTGGATATAAAAATAAACAAAGAAAAAAAAAACCAGGATGACGAAAACTAACATATATTCAAATTACGACAGTAAAAAATAATGTCACAGGGTGTGGCAGTCATGTACTCATGTCTATTTCATGACTGGGAGTCTAGAGGTGGAGTTGCGCTTGTCAATCTGGAGATAGCCAATAAGTAGTCGATGAGGCCTCTGTGTGGGCATGGCTTTCTCCTGAGACTTCTGGGAAGTCTCCTGGTATTTCCCAGTTGGAGAAGAGGGACTTGATTCACTTCCTTGACGAGATGGCAGCATGCTGATCAATCCTGATTCCTGGAGAATGGAGTAGCTGGAGGAGAGGCCGCATGGGCTTGCCCTGATGGAGGCAAACCTCTGGGGCTGGAGAAGCCATGTGGAGACTCCTGCCAGCACTGAGATGCTTGGGAGGTTACAGGGCAACCCCTGCCAGCGTTGAGATGTTTCTACTGCTGCTAGACACATAAGAGTCTGCACCCACTTGCCTGTGATTGTCCTGGTGTCATTGTACATGCTTCGTAAGTCGGAAGGAGACTTTATAGACTGGTATCGAGCATATGGGATAATATCAAACTTATAACTTTGAACTGGACTCGGCTGGGATGCTTTCTCGATATTCCATTCCTCTTGTATCTAAACCTTTCTCTTATATCCATATGCGTGTCTATGAATTTGTTTCTCTAGTCTACCTGGACTAACACACAGAGACAACAGATAGCTTCTTATGTCTCTCACGCAGACACAAAAGAGGGCCAAAGCCACCAAAAAAGTGGTCAGGAAATCTCTAAAGGAAGAAAGACAATTGGAATTACGTGAAAAGGGACTCAGAAGATTTCTATTTGGATGCTTTTAGTAATTTAAGTAAGAAATCAAAGAAACCTCAGAACAATTCAGAAAAATACAAATACAAGAAAAAAATCTGAAAAACAAAGTCTTAGAAACAGTACAGAACAACAAACAGAATACAGAAAACTATGTTAAAACTTCAGAAGTAGATTAATATATTGGGAAGACAAAGGAGTAAAACTCAATCAATGAGGGGAAAACAGCCAAAGTAAAGAAAAAATTTCTTAATGTTAATTGATTTGGGAAAAACACAAAAAAGAAGAAGAAACCCTAAAAATATGTGGAGCAACATCAAGATGATTATTTGATAAATGATCAGAATTCTGACAGATAAAAATATGATTGAAGATTTGTTAGAAGAAAACACATAATATCAAAAGGATAAGAGATACACATTTATGAATCTCAAGGAACCCCAACTGTGACAAGCCACAAAAGAAAATCACCAGAATAATGATTAAACTTACCAAAACTAAAAGACAAAAAGAGATTCCTTAAAACACTTCTTACTAAAATAACTTTACATACAAAGAAGAACCAGTAAGACTAAGCTCTGATTTTGTTATAAAACTTATGACAGTAGGGGATGATAGAGCAAATCAGAAAGGACTGCTACAAATCCATACATAATTAAACAAAAATATGAAAATGTGAAGATCGTCTTTCTTTACATATCCTTCATCTAAGTTTTTAAATTTCTGAGGTCACTGTGATAATCACTTTATATTTCTGATCTACATTAAACATATAAAAACTTACGTATAATACTCTGACAAGGTCCCCAGCTAAAAGAAAAATAAGACCCTTTGGATAATGTGATAAAGTGGGGGAAAGAAGACTCCTTTATTTCACAGCATGGTGACAAAGGCATTTTAACTAACAGAAGGTTTCACTGTCCAAGTGTTCAAAGTCTCCTGACGCAGGCAAAAGTGTACATTATTCACTGACTGCCTTTAAACACCACCTGGGTTGAAAACTTGATAAGGTGACTTAAATTACTCATACTACTCTAAAATGGAGATTTTGAAAAATTCTAGTAATTACAAAATTGTGTTTCATTGCTAGATATGTGTTTTGCATTTATAGATAAGCCAATCCTCTGTAGATTTGACTAGTGTAATACAGCATAACCATTTTTGCTATAGTCCATAATCTTCATCCTGTTTAAACAGTTGTGAAATAGCAAGCAAGGTTTTGCCATCTACATAGTACAAATTGTTAATTCACCTTCCTCCAAACATGATGCCACAGTCACATAGATCAATTTCTTACATGATCTGCTCAGCAACAGATTAAATTAGTATGAACAAAGAATACATCTTTCCTGATTTTAAACCAGAAAGTAAGTATCTCTTGGTCTATGTGTAGGTTCCAAATAAGCACAATTATGTTTCACATTCTTTGCAAAGTTGTCTACACCCTGTTATGATGCACAGTTAAAAAAAAAAAAGCCTGTGCGGGCTGAGCCCCGTGGCGTAGTGGTTGAGTGCGGGACTGCAGCCCACTAGCTTGGTGGTTCAAATCCAGCAGCAGCTCTCTAGGAGCAAGGCTGGGCCTCCCACTCCCACCAGAGGGCAGTGATGCCTGCCCCCCAAAAAACCTGTGCTTCACCAATAAAAAACAGGTAAACATCTTTCTCTTATTCTTTGATTTCAGCTGACAACTAAGTGATTGTAGAAATGATAACCACTATTCCATGATATCTCAACAATACAGGTTAAATTTCTGGCAATTCCCTAGCAATATACTGCTACAGCTGTTCTTGAATTACCATTAGCAAAATTTTACGTGGATATTCTATGAACATATTCTTTGGGTAGGGGGCATCACTGCCCTCTGGTGGCCGTGGGAGCTATCGAGCCTTGCTGCTGCTGGATTTGAACCGCCAAGCCAGTGGGCTGCAGTTACGCACACAACCACTACGCCACGGGGGCTCAGCCCGAACACATTCTTAAATAACTCTTTATTCTGTTGGGTCACCTGTTTTTAGAATAAACATGAATATGAATCTCTTACAGTTAGTTGGCCAAGTTAAAAAACAATTTTTTTTTGTTTTAATCTCACTGCCAATACGTCAATGCCGACTATAGTAACCTTACGGGACGGGATAGAATGTCCTTGTGAGTTTCCAGACCTATTACTCTCTCCGGGAGTAAAAGACCCACTTTTCTCCCATGGAGCGGTTGGTGGTTTCTAGCTGCTTACCTTGTAAAAAGCAGCCCTGCACATAAGCACTACACCACCAGGCTCCTCAGTAGCTGCCTTCCAAATTCCTTGGCCTTGGAAAGGGTGGAGCTGGTGGAAGCTACCAGTGCTCAGGTCCCAAGAAACTGGCTCAGAAGACCCAAAGAGCATTGTTCCCAAGAGAATAAGAAGAGGCCAAAACGGATGTCAGACAAGATCCTGAAACTTGTTTTTTAAAATAAAATAGCAAGAAGAAATTATAACATAAAAGATGAAGGGATGATTACAAAGGGAGGGTCAAGAATATTAACTATTGGCTGAGCCCTGGTGGCGTAGTGGTTGTGCGCGGGACTGCGGCCCACTGGGATGGAGGTTCAATTCCAGCAGTGGGGCTGGGCCTCCTACTCCCACCACCAGAGAGCAGTGATGCCAAAGGAAAAAAAAAAAGAATATTAACTATTATGATGATGAATTCTAGTAAACAAGGCGACTAGGGCAGACATACTTTGCAAGTCTTCTTCAACAAAGACACTATAAAACAGACACAAAGGAAAAATCTGGAGTCCTAAAGCTTTGAAGAAAAGCTTGGTACGCTGAACACTTACTAACAAAAGAGAATTTTGAGGTGGGACTGAATCAACCTCAATTTTAAATGGCACCTTGGTGTGCACAGGAGGGTTTGAAAAATACTCACATGACAGTCAGTAACTACAGGGCCCGGTTTATTAACTAACAAGGGAAGAGCTGGTGGAGGCTATCAGTGTTGAGGACTTGTTTAGAAGCTACATTTTCAAGTGGTGGAGTGATGGGGTACATAAATTTGGGGGGTATTTTGAGCCCAACCTACCAGTCCAGAGTCACTTTTGAAAGTGGCTCAGTGACCTAAAATGCATGGGGCCCCAAGATCTGACACAAACAGCCAGCATAGAACCAGTGAGTGGCACAATGGCCGGGGCACACAAACTTGCAGGTTCCTCAGCTGTGGGAACCACAAATTCGTGGGGCTCCGTGACTCTGGGCCCAAAGTGACGCTTAAAGCACACATTCCATGGCTCCAAAGCTCTAGGCACGGACATGCCAGATTAGGGCTTTTAAAAATAAAACATAGCCGCAGGAACCCTGGACCAGTAGATGCTAGTTTGGGGTTATTGTTACACTAGCAAAGCAAAGGGGCACATATCACCAGTACACTCTTACACTGCACCCAGAAAAGAACTCTGGGGGTGGGGTGGGAGGGGAAAGAGGAGCTTATACCAAGGGCTCAAGTGGAAAATGTTTGGAAATGAATGTGGCAACATGTGTGCAAATGTGCTTGACACAGATGATGTATTGAATGTTATAATAGCTGTAAGAGCCCCCAATAAAATTATTTTAAAAAAAAAACCTTAAAAAAAAGGGGGGGGAGGGGTAAAGAGGAGCTTATACCAAGGACTCAAGTAGAAAATATTTGGAAATGAAGAGGGCAACATGTGTACAAATATGTTTGATACAAATGATATATGGAATGTTCTATGAGCTGTAAGAGCCCCCAATAAAATCATTGGGAAAAAAAATTCAGAAAACAGAAAAAAATTAAAAGGTGGGCTTAAGTAGAAATAAAATGTTTTGAGAATGATGACAGCAACAACAACAACAACAAAAGAATCCTGATAAGCACAAATTATTGACAAGAGAAAACTACTGCAGGCTCTCAAGTGTTTGCTTCTTTATTTCAACTGACATTTATTTTTTATTATTATTTCTTAGCAGTTCCGAAACTGTCAGGAGCTCTGTGGGAGAGAAGAGCTGACAATCTGCTTGTTCCTATAAACAGGAAGCTCTCTGGAGTAGTGCTACTTCGTATGTATGGTCACTGTGAGTCAGGATGATGGCTCCCAAACCTATGACTGTGGTGCAGCTCAGGTCAGAGTAAGTTGGATCTCACAATGTTGAGAATGAGAATTGCCACGTTTTCAAAATATATTTAAGTAGTTATAGATGCAGTTGTTGGTAATGGAACGTAATACAACAAAAACTGCACAGTATGAGAATAAAACAAAATTAATTCATCTACTGAAAACATGCACATAACATGAAATCCATAAAAACAAAAGTTGATCAGTTGCATAAGTGTTAAAGAATAACAGCTAATTTTTCAAAACCTTCTTTAGTTTGGAATTATTTTCTTAAGGAAATAAGCACACCATACCTTGTCCCAGAAATCAACCAAGGCTGTAAAGTCCCATTTCTTAGAATATGCCACATTGTATTTCAGTATAGCATCCTATGGAAAAAGCACAGATCAAATTTCATGATAGGGACAAGTGACAGCCAAGGAATAATGCATCTCCTTATGTACTACATTTCTTAATGTGTAGTTTAGAAGATATAAAAGGCACATTAATTTATTTGCTTAAGAAAATGAGATTAAAAACGTCAAGGGGCAAAGCATAATTGTATTAAAGCATGCATTCTGTACAGGGATGATATATTACCCCAATCAGGCAAAAATTGGATCTTGAGGGAATAAAAACAAAATGTAGTACAATTTTCTCCAAAGGAATATTACTATAAGCAAAGTGGTTTCAAAATTTTCACAGAGAAACTTTGTTATCTTTCAATCCCATTTTTCAGTGTACTTTGTGAAGCCGTTTTTATGCAATTGCATAGTGTATTTGTAGCACTGAAACTCTATAGGGGTATGGAGAAAATGAGAAAAAACATCTACAAAGGCTCCCGTGGAGGAAGACAATAATTAACAAAAAAAAGGGATCAGGAAACATTTTAAAGCATGAGTCTTTCCTCTTTAGTAGTGGCTGTTTTTATAAGCCATCAATAAAAAATTCACAACCATTTACACTGGAATACTGCAAGGTTTAAAATCAGGAAAGGCATGAGATAGGATTGTATAATCTCACCAAAAATTAAATCGCAAAGTCCATTCACACGTGAATGAATAAACAATGCAAATACTTGAATATTTATTATTCACTAATAAAAAGCAATGAATTACTGATACATAGAGGAATCTCAAAAATCTTCATTCCGAGTGAGAAAATCCAAACACAGCAGTAATATAGTACAACAGGATGCCTACTCTATTACTCTGCTGATACCAAATACAAATTATATCTCTAGTGAAAAAGCAAATCAGTAGTAGCACCAGGTACAGAGGAAGGTACTGTCTACAAGGGGAGCAAGAGGAATCTTTAGGTGACTTCGTGAGTATAAGTAAACTGTCAAAGCTCCTCAAGGGAACAATATAATTACTTATTTGATTTACCATATAATATACCTAAAATAGTTTCAAACTATTAATACCAAACACAACTAATAAATCTACTGGTAATAAAACTAATAAATATAGTTAATATTCTTATTTTTTGTAACCAGACATTCTATATAAGAGAATATTATAAATTCTTTTTTTTTTGGGGGGGGGGGGCATCACTGCTCTCCAGTGCTGGGAGTAGGAGGCCCAGCCCCACTGCTGGAATTGAACCTCCGTCCCAGTCCTGCGCACAACCACTACACCACCGGGGCTCAGCCCTATTATAAATTCCTATATATAAAAATTCCTCGGGCTGAGCCCCGGTGGCGTAGTGGTTGTGCGCGGGACTGCGGCCCACTGGGATGGAGGTTCGATTCCAGCTCCATGGAGCAAAGGCTGGGCCTCCTACTCCCACCACCTGAGGGCAGTCCCCCACACACAAAAAAAAATTCCTCAAAGCTGATAAGAAAAAAACATTTTAAATAGCATTTGCCCTCCAAATTTTTAACAGAGTTTATGACTGTCATTAACTCCTAATTAATATTATTTTTACTTCAGTCTTCAAGTCTCTTATCAGGTCTCTCCTCATTAAAAATACTACACTACTATGCATTTTTAGCTATCAATTATTAAGGGACTCATTTAAAGAACAAAGAAGTCCACTGTACATCTTATCAGAAGAATCATTTATAAGGCTGAGCCCCGGTGATGTAGTGGTTGTGCGCGGTGGTTGTGCGCGGGACTGTGGCCCATAGGGTTGGCAATTCAAATGCAGCAACAGTTCTTCAGGAGCAAGGCTGGGCCTCCTACTCCCACAGGGCAGTGATGCCACACACACACACACACACACACACACACACACACACAAAGGAATCATTTATAGATATATAACTGTTTAAATCAGCTTAAAGTCTATCATTCCTTGCTTAAAATTTGAAGTAGTTTAACCCATTTCATTCAAACAAATGCCATATCCCCATTACACTCAGTAATGAAAACTTAATTTTTCCTCTCCCTCTCTCAGCAAAGAAAACTAGTATCATAAACAAAAGATGATCTGGAGAGAATATTCTGTTGTGTTCAATCTACCATAAAATATTGTATATACTTGTGCATAAACCAAGTTTTTCTGCACATTTTTAATGCAATTTTTGTGGTAAAATTATGTGTCAAGGCTGATATTCGGGTAAGCTTATACTTGAGTAAGTACGGTACACAAGAAAGGGAAATTCTGATAAAGCAATTACACATTCCTAATCGTGGGCTCTATGGAATAGCTTAAGGTAAGCTGTCCATAGAATTTAGAACAATTCTTCTGTTTATGTTTAAAGAAAACCAAACAACACTTGTTTAAAAAAAGCCCTGTTTACAAGGTTATAATGGTTTTAAATAAAATATAATGGTTTTATCTATAAATAGATAAAAATGGTGAAAAGACTGAGCCATCGTCACACACAATGCAGAACAGGTGTGTCATAGGAACCTTGGTGAAGACATGGGACAGTGGCAGCTCTACAGGTCAAGTAGGACACAATGACCTAACTATGTCAAATTCCAAACAATCTAGATCGGTGGTTCTCAACCTGGGAGTCGAGACCCCTTAGGGGGTCAAACTGCCCTTCACAAGGGTCACCTACGTCTACGACCATGTTTCCAATGGTCTTAGGAACAGACACACTGCTCCTCTATCCATCTTCAGGCAGACCCGCCCACAAACAAACAGGCCCACATATGGGGTCACCACAACATGATTAACTATTAAAGGGTCATGGCATTAGAAGGTTGAGAACCACTGATCTAGAAGTGACTAGACACCCCGCTTTTGACGGGGCAGTCCCAATTTTAAACAAGTTTTCCTGTGTCCCGTGGCATTTTGAAAGTCCCAATTTTTGGAAAGAATGCACGACAAGTTAGGGAATGCAGAAGAACAAGAGGGGAATATACCCTCTATACCTTGCCCTCCCCCGAGGTCAATGGTGTTTTGCTTTACCAATGTTAAAATCTGGTCACTTTAAATCTATAGATAACATCTTTACACCCAACAGTCCATAATTAGTAATAGAAGCTACTAATTCAAAAATACTACATTCAATAACAGAGATTTAAAGTACTTAAATAATATATATATATATTTTTTAGGCATCACTGCCCTGGTGGTGGGAGTAGGAAGCCCAGCCTTTGCTCCTGTGAGTGGGAATTGAACCTCCATCCCAGTGGGCCGCAGTCCCGCAAACAACCACTACGCCACCAAGGCTCAGCAATAAATATTTATTTTATATGGTATTTTCAAAATGTTCCTCAGCATATCATTTTTGGGTTTGTATCAATAGTCAAAAACAATTGCTCCAAAGAGGGAATTTAGAATACAAATTATTGGAAATGACGATCACAACATATGTACGAATATGCCTGAAGCAATTGATGTATGGAATATTATAAGAGTTGTAAAAGCCCTCAATAAAGTGAGTTTAAAAAAAAAGAAAAATATATGTTCACTATGGTGATGAAACAAATCAGTGATAGTACATGAAGCTTCAAAGTAGGGGGGAAAAGTTACATTTGTACAAACACTCCCTTGAACTCACTGCCACTGAGTATATTTGACCCCATAAGAAAGAATAGGTATCTTTTGATGCAGACTGTATTTCCAGGTGGGAAAGCCTTCATGCTCCAAAGAGAGAATTGTAACACAGCAAATATTTTGACAATCAGAAAAAACTTGGACTGTACTACTGAGTGGGAAGGCAATTAGACTCTGAGAAAGATTGTGACAAGGCAAAGGTGCTGGTACTTAAAAAAGTATAAACCCCTGAAGAAAGGCAAGGCAGTCTGGAGATAGTATCCTACTGACTTTTTAGATCTATTAATAAATGCACGCTGATTTTCATCACCCTGTCTCGGTGACAGACTGTAGTGGAATGTGGTCAGACACTTGGTCCAGTCACAGTATGAAAAATAAAAATATCAATTCATATTTTATTTGTTTTTGTTCTGTTTTTTTGTTTGGGGGGCATCACTGCCCTCTGGTGGTGGGAGTAGGAGGCCCAGCCTTGCTGCTGGATTTGAACCTCCAACCCAGTGGGCCCCAGTCCCTCGCACAACCACTACGCCACCAGGGCTCAGCCCATATTTTATATACTAAAAAAAAAAAATCCAGTCCTTTTCTCCATTTTTCTGTCAGCCTGAGTGTGCTTCTTTTCTATCTTTACAATGTCTTCCCACAAGAATTTCAAGATCAAGAGATTCCTAGTCAAGAAACTAAAGTAGAATTGGCCTATTCCCAATGGATTTAAATGAAAACTAGCAGTACGAGTGAGTACAACTCCAGGAAAAGACATTGGAGAAAAACCAAGCTGGGTCTGTAAGGCGGCCTTTGTGATGACACCACTCACAAGTTCATTAGTGGTCAATCATGCTGAGTTTGAGTTTAAGATTGATCAATTGAACTTTTTTTTTTTTGGGGGGGGGGGGGCCCTGGTGGGAGTAGGAAGCCCAACCTTGCTCCTGAAGAGCTGCTGCTGGATTTGAAGTGCCAACCCTACGCCACCAGGCCGCAGTCCCACACTCAACCACTATAGCACCAGGGCTCAGCCTGGTCAATTGAACTTTTATTGGCAAATACCCGGTTTCTTACTTGGTTTCTATGCTTCTGCATCAAAAGGTTAACGATAAATAATGTAAAGCCATTGGTTTGAAAAAGAAAGGAAAATAATTTAACAGATATCCTTAGCCTCATAAAATTTTTTTTATTTTAAAAAGTATAGGCCAAACTAAAGATTAATAAATTATTAAGCAACTAGAAGCAAAATTTAGAACAATAAACATAAATTGAATGCTTAATGTATATTTAAGTTAGGTTCACTTTTGGCAGGTAATGCTAAAGTCATATTCTCTCCTGACTTACATATAATGGCATTTCAGCAAGATAAACTTTAAACAAAAATAAAAGAGAGGCTTGAAATGGAGGAAATTGGAAAGGGAATCAATAAATAAACATCTTAGCCCAAGTTTTCTGAATTATTCTGCAAGCCTCCAGGCAAGCTATTTGCAAATCTCAGTTCTTTGACTGATTACCTTGTGAAGGAATAGAAACCAAGAATGTCTGTAAAGCCAAAATTTCTCCAGGAAATATAAACAATGTTGCTACCTGACTCTATTCAGAGAGAAAATGTCTTTGAAAGAAAAAACATAGGGCCTACATATAGAAACAGTATTAGAGCTTAAATTTCTGAGCCCTGAGTTCACTGTGGGTTACAGTGGAAGCCCATTTCTGAATCCCCACAAAAATTCAGCCTCCACAGCCTTTTCTTCTGGCCATTTAACCAGCACCGTGACTAGATTCACCTTCAGACAGCATGCATTAGAGCGGGAATTTGCTGCCACTCCCCGAGCCAGTCCCAAGTGACTTCACACCTCTTAGAGCTTGCCTGGGAATGCCCTTAATGGAAATTGAGGTGCTAGGTTTCCATGATTATGAATCATACCAAGCCTTTGTTGGTAGACTCTGAATAAATCTTGTATGCTTTTTTATCTAAGATGATTTATGTATCTGAATCATGGTCTTGATTCCCACTTACATAGTCCCACTTCTAACTGCCATGTATTGATCTGCTCCAATCATGCTTCTTGGGCACTTTCCGTTGCCCTCCCATGTCCTTTTAAGTCTCTGAATCTCTGCAAACCCTAAAGTGCTATTATGATCTCTTTTTCAAGAAAAAAATCATTTTATTGGGGGCTTGTACATGCATCCATTTTGCTAAGCACAATTGTACATGTGCTGTCATTGTCATTTTCAAAACATTTTCTTTCTACTTGAGCCCTTGGTATCAGCACTTTTCCCCCCCTCCTTCCCCTATGAACCCTTGACATGTGATAAATTATTTTTATTTTTTCAAGTCTTACAATGATTGATATACGATGTCTTTCTAATGGTCTCAATCCACATAATATCTTTGTTTTGTCTTTGTTCTGTTAAAGACTTAATGAAAGTTCTCCTTAATTTTTATTTGAGATTTGAGGTCTATCTTGTACCCTAAAAAAGATCTATGTGTAGGAGAAAAGCATGGCAACAAGATTTACCTTCAGGTTTTGTGGCCGAATAAATTTGTTGAGAAGTGAGGTCTGAATGAGTTCCCACCGACTGCCAGCAGTTCGCTCACCATTCTTTTAGGAAAAACAAAAATCTATGAGGAAATCACTCTCAAGTTCTTTTGCATCACAGAATTAGAAGTAAAAAAGTTAAGTACTAAATTATCTTTCAGAGACCAAAATAAGAATCATTTTTGTTCTCACCTCATCTTCCACAGGGTATAAATTTTGTTCTGAACAAGGCATTTTAACATGTTTGTTATCCCATAAGTCTTTATAATGTGTTGGAAAAGGCTTAGGAACGTCTCCTGCTCGCAAAAGATCCACCTGGAAGTTAGAGTAAAAAAATAAATAAAAATAAGTGCATATAAGTTTGGAATATCTTCTACAAAATGAACTACGTAGCTAAAACAAATGCTACATATATAGTACCAGATCCTAGGCAATTTCAGAAGTAATCTTCAGCTGTTTCTACCACTTGTCTCCATTTAACCAAGTCCGAGGTCAAGCTATGCATTCTGTCTCCAACAGATCTAGGTAGAAGGTTCTGAAAAACCTTTCCTGAATTACCACCAAAATGTCCTATCCCTACCCCAGCCTTCAACTGCTCCACATACATTCGGCTTCTTAAAACCCTTTCCCCTGCCTGAAACAAAATTAACTTTGTAAAGTACTCCCAGGTTTACAATCCTTTTATAGATCCTCTCTGCAATCATGTATAATTTCATATTGATTCCCATGATGTTCCACATGGTAATTAGCATACTCTTATCCAAACTTTAATTCTAGACAGACCGGCAGACTTACCATTTCTTTAAACATAGTAAATTCACCATTGTACCTACATGACTTTGTACATACAACAGTAAACAAATATTGCTATGAAACCACACATACCTTATATATAAATGTAATAGGATCTTACATCTTACTTTATACACTTACATCTAACATCTAACTTTATACACTTCTGAAGAGAATGCTTCCATCTCTCTCAACTCCTCCCCAAAGAATTTTGCTCTCTTCCATCAACATATCACACAAGTTCTGAGGGCTTATAACATGTTCCTTTTAAATGTTCTTTGAATCGATGCCCATATGCTATATTGTTATGTATTATTCTGGGAAACCTGTGACTATTGTAAGTTTACCTGACAATTAACCCTCATTGTTTGTATAAAGCTTCCAATCATGAAAAGATTGATTCTGTACAAGAGACATTTTCAGGTACAGTGATATGAAGTTAGTCTACAGTAGCCCAATGTGCCTCTCTCAACAAGGCTTTACAAAATTCGTACCAGGGGCTAATCAAAGACAATTATTAAGGGAAGATCATTATGCCCCAAAGGGATGATTACTAGAACTCTCTAACATAAATTAATAAGGAAGTTTAGAAGTCAAAGGAAGATAAAATTTTTTTTAAATTTAAAAAGCTATAGATGTAGGAATGGGTCTTGGACTCCCACTACATCCTATTTAAGTAAATCTAGTTAACTACTAATCGTAGTTAACCAAATCCAACTTAAGGACAATTAATTCTCGCATCATAGCCCTTCTAGATACTCACTCTCAGGGAAGGAACACAGAAGGCATGTGGTGAAATGTGGTGAAGAAATTAGACGGTGCTCAGCTTTCAGATAAAATAGTGTCTGGGATCTTAAATTTTGGCTCCAAACAAGCAGCCATTAAGTGAGATGTCAACTAAGTCCACATGGACAAAGCACACCATCATCAGTCACTGAAGGATAGTAAATTTTATCTAAAGTCAAAGGAGGGATCAGTAACAGAGCCTACATTGTGAGAATTTGGTACGCATACCGCTGTGGATGACAGTGGAGCCCAACATACATTAGTGGGAACTAAATAGGAACTAAGCCTCCAGTGATCTCCAATCCATAATTTGAAGGATGAGAGAAAAGTGATTATTAAACAAAGTGCATTGGAGAGATGTGTATATCAGAGGGATAGACTTAACTTGCGTAGTTAAAACCTTGTCAGTTGATCTCCCACTGTTGCACCCTGGACCTGATCTGGTTTTTAGAATTTTCTGTATTTTCTTGTTTGCTTACACTAGGGTTTATCTCAGATTTCCGTCCCCCCACCCACGCCCCCACTGCCCCGCATGACTGCCCTGGTGGGAGTAGAAAGCCCAGCCTGGAGAGCTGCTGCTGGATTTGAACTGTCAACCCTGTGGGCCACAGTCCCACATACTACCACTGCGCCACCAGGGCTCAACTTTATCTAAGATTTTTATGCCATTGGGCTCACCCTCTTGAAGATCTGCTATGTATTTTCCCTTTTTTTCAGTATATGAAACCCAGGATTGATGTAGAATAATGGTTGGAAGGGGTGTGTGTGGGTGTGTGTGTGTGAAACAGAGATAATGTCAAGGAATCCAGAAGGAAAATGTTTGGAAACTGGCTGTGGTAGCAAGTGTACAATCCTGCTTGACGTGACTGAACTCTGGAATGACATATGGATTAATTTCCAATTAAAAAGTATTTTTTAAAGAAAGAATAAACTCTGAATCATGCAAACTGAATAAATGTTCTTTGAGTTCTGGAAACAAAACAATCCTCAGGGTGTGTAATCCAGGCTGCAGGGCAGACAGGGCAAGGCCTCCCAATGAAACTGAACTGTTAAGACAGCCCTTTAAAAAAAAAAAAAAAAAGACAGCCCTTGATACCAAAGAAAAATTAGCAATTGAGTCTTCAATGCAACTTTTCCTAACAAATGCTTTTAGCAATTTTCTTAAAACTAAGCCGTCAGCTTGTTCTGTGCCCTTGGGGAAAATTCTATGAAGATTATCTTAGATACCAAAAAAAGTCATATTTGTCTGATCTGACTTCTGCATTAACAAAAATAGGTCCAGATCTCCTAGGAAGTCATTGTTTTCATTGGTTCTTATTTGGAAGCTTCCCTAAACGAGACTAAGACAAATGTACTACTGTGAGCTATCCACTGGTTGCAGAAGCATGTTTAAACAGGGTTAGTTCAGAATATGAACCAAAACACCCAGTGGCAATACTTTTGGACTTACTTTTATATTGTTGTCTCTTCTTTCAATACCAATTCTATTGAGTCCTTTATCCTTGATCCTTTATCTGGTACACAACTATTCTAATAACCTTCACAGATTAGTTCAATTTTCACTTCCTTTTTGTGGATCTTTTCTTTTTTTTGGGGTGGGGGGGAGGGGTCATCACTGCTCTCTGGCGGTGGGAGTAGGAGGCCCAGCCCCACTGCTGGAAGGATCTTTTTCTTTTTTTTTTTTTTCCTTTTTTTATTTTTAGGCATCACTGCCCTGGTGGTGGGAGTAGGAGGCTCAGCCTTTGCTCCTGTGAGCGGGAATTGAACCTCCGTCCCAGCACGTCGCAGTCCCGCGCACAACCACTACGCCACCGGGGCTCAGCCAGGATCTTTTTTCTTATAATAAAGATATTATGCTTAAATTCTACAGCAATGTTTGTAGAAGAATGCAGTCTACATTTGGTGCCCTAACTTCATTTAGAATTCAATATTAATTCAGACACTGTTTGAGATGTTTACGTTACTGGGCCCTTGCTGACCATTAAATCAGTAATGTGACTATTTTAAGAAAAGCTCAGGGAGCACTTTGTCCTTACGAAGGGTGTAGTTAAAAGTTGATTAACGAGGGTTTCCAACAAGATGGCAGACTATGATGACAGGCTAACCAAACCCTCAACAGCTAAGACACAGGGATCAAAAGAAGTAGATAATCTTAAAACTCTTGAGACTCAGTAGGATCAAGGAAATTTTAAAAAGACCAGCAACAGGAGACATAAGAAAGAACTAGACAGCACAGCTACTTTAAACTTCTACAAA
>PVJH01020389.1:0-40788 GCA_004026705.1 Nesogale talazaci | reverse complement strand
GAGCAAAAACCTACATGGTACTGTGCAATTAACCTTTAATTTTGCTAGACTCTGTTGTAATTTCCCATTTCACCCCTCATCCTGGTTATTGAGGCTTGCGTTTTCTTTTCTTTGGTTAGATTTGCTGATGATTTGCCAACTCTGCTAATCCTTCAAAGAACCAGTTTTATACTGCATTGATTTATTGCAATGCTTTCTTTTTCTCTGACTAGTTTATCTGTGACCTTATTTGTATTATTATTTTTCTTTTGATATTAGTGGAATTATTCTGCAGAGTCTGTTATAATTGGTGAAAGTTTTGCCATAACTTATGAATCATATATCTCTTTTTCTTTTTTATATGTGTATTTATTGCTAACAAACATCTTCTAATAACTGCTTTTGCTGTTTCCCAAGTGTTTGGGTACATTGCATTCTCATTCCCATTGTTTTCTAAAAAGTTCCTAATTTTGTCTCTAATATGGACCAGTATCCAATCATTTTGCAAAAGAACATTATTGATTCTACAAGCCTTTGCTCTTGGGCTTTTTTTTTTTCCTCTGTTGATTTCCAGTTTTATGGCATGGTGGTCCAAGATGGACATCTGAGTGACCGCTATATGTTCAAATATACTCAGGCTCAACATGTATCCCAACATGTGGTCTATTTTCAAATATGTGCCTTGTGAACTTGTATTTGGGTGGAGAACTCTAAAAATGTCTATCAGGTTGAGTCACCTAATTGTAGAGTTTAGTTCTGTAGCCTCTTTATCATTCTTTGATAGTGGTGCTTTTTTTTCCCAATAATTTTATTGGGGACTCTTACAGCTCTTATAACATTCAATTTATCCTTTGTATCAAGCAGATTTGTACACATGTTGTCATCTTCATTTCCAAATATTTTCTACTTGAGCCATTGATATAGGCTCCTCTTTCCCCTCTTTTTTTAAAAAAAAATCATTCCATTTGGGAGCCTATTCAACTCCCATCAGGATTAACACACACGGCAAATGTACGCATACCATATTTGCACACCTGCTGCCATCATCACCCCTGAAACATCCTCCCTCCACTTAGGCCCCCAGTACCAGCTCCCTATATTTCCCCTCCTTCACCCTCCCCTTCCCCCTTAATCATTTACACATTGTTAATTTTTTTTCATATCATGCTCAGTCTGTTGTGTCCCTTCACCCACTTCCCTGCTGTCCATATTCCAGAGAGATGATATGTAGATCCCTGCATTTGGTTACTCCCTTCCACTCCACCCCCCTCCGCCCTCTCTGTATCACCACAGCCACCACTGGACCGGAAGGGATCAGCTGTCCTGAATTCCCCATATTTCTGACTCCAGTGTACATTCCCTGGTCTAGATGGGTTTGCAAGGTAGAACTGGGATCATGATAGTGGGTGGGAGGAAGCATTTGGGAATTACAGGAAAGTTGCATAACATTGTTGCCACATGGTGGTGTTTTAAAGTCACCTACTACAATTGTTCAGTGTGTGATTTCTTTTTCCATCTTTTGAATAATTTGAATTTTGTGAGTTTCTCGTTGGGTGCTATGGTATTTATATAATCTGCTTTCAATTTAAAAAGATTACGAGTGGAGGGGGTGGACTTTCGGCTGTCAATTAGGTTGCACCTTGATGACTCCATTCAGAGACTCTAAGGAGATAAATAACATGCGGGAGGCAGAGCACAAGCTCACTCCCTGTGAGATTTTTCAGTTGAAAAGATACGTGGAGCTATGCTAGCACTCTGGAGTCAGAGGAGTCATGTGGAGACCCCTGCCACCACTGAGATGCCTCTACCACAGCTGGACTCACAAAACTTCCCACCCAGCGGTCTGTGACCTCCCTGCATTCAGCATCATTGTATGTGTTGCCTGTCTGAAGGGGACTTCATAGATTGATATCAAATATATGGGCTAATGTCATACTAATGAACTTGATCTGGATGGACAGGCCCGGTATGCTTTCTCAATATTCATTTGCTCTTTTATAGAAAACTCTTCTTATGAGTGTCTATAAATTTGGTTCTCTAGTCTACCCAAACTATTACTGGTTTTTGATCTTCTATTTCTTTTACCTTCATATTGTGCCCATTCTTATCTTTTGTTATGGTATACACCTTAAGATCGGTTTGGTCAAATGTTAGGATTTTTTTAAATTGTGATTTGCTTGGTATATATTTTTCCAGTCTTTAATTCTCAGCCTATTTTTTTGTCTGTGAGCTTAAGATGTGCCTCTTAAGGAGGACATATTGATGGGTTTTCTTTTCTAAGCCAGTCTGCTAGCCTGTGTTTTTTAATGTGTTAATTCAGACCATTGGCATTCAGAGTTATTATATCAATTTATGGGTTCTTTGTTTTCACCTTGTACCTTTTGTGTTGAGTGTTTTCTTACCTCCCTGCTTATCATTATGCTGTTTATGTGTGGGGGGCTTAATTATTGCCTTTCTTCATAGTTGAGGTAATGTTTTCTTGGAGGTTGATTTCAGTGTTTTGACTTTTGAGTGGACTTGTGTTATGTGGTGGTCTCCTATTTTTCTTCATTGAATGTTGGTCTTCTGACTACATCAAGCTGACCAGGACTTTTGCAGAGCTTGGTTTCTTTTGAAATATTATTTGAGTTTTTCTTGGCCAGAAGACTCTTATTTATTCATCGACCTTAATAAACAGTTTAGGGGGAGAGAGGATCTTAGATAGGCACTATTATTGTTCAAGTTTAAGAAGTTGTCACTTAACTCTCTTCTTCATGATATCTGCTGATAGTTTTGAGCATATTCTTATACTCTGATTACTTTTATATGTACCTTCCTTTTTTTTGTCCTCTAGAATTCTTATGATTTTCTCCTTTTCCTCAAATTTGAATACTTTATCTATTATTTACCTTGGTAAATTCTTCCTGGGGTTGAGTTTAATTGATCTCCTCTATGATTGTCTGATTCTCATTAAGATGGCGGCGTGTTCTTCCAGGAATTCCATCACTACTTTTGTTGTTAACTTCTTTGCTGTATCATGTTATAGTATCCCAGTTATTTGAATATTGTTCTTCATTGTAGTATCAATCATAGTTTGCAGTTTTCTTGACTTGTTTTGGTTATCTTGTTTGACTGTCTTTCTTGTTTGTTGAAAGCTGCCTGTTTGTTCTCGAGATTGCTGTTATCAGTATCCACTTCTAATATTTTGGTGAGGTTTATTATCTTCTTCTCTTCCTCTGCTACGTCTTCCCTTAACACTTGTGTTTCTCTTTTATATCTGTACTTTATCCCCTTTATTGTTTTTCCTTGTTTCTGTATAGCATTCCTCATATCCTGTATGACTCCAAGCAGAATTCTGAAGATTTCCTTTTATGGCAAATCAACCTCTGCATTTTCCATGAACATCATTAGGTCAAGGATTTCCTCCAATATTGCATTTTTTTCTTTTTTCCTTGTTGAGGACATTGAGGCAGGTTTCTGTATATATGTCACTTCGCATGAATTTGATGCCATTGTCCCGAGAGTAAAAGATTCTTGAGCTTTCTCTGTGTCTGGTAAATGATTCTGAGGACTACCTGTGGCCAATTTTGGTGAGGGATTAGACCACTTCTTTATCTCACTGGGGTTTCAATCTCTCCTAAGCCATTCAGGATTTCTTTTCTTGGAGGGCAAGTTGGATGGTCCTTTCAGGCAATGGAGATTGGACACTTGTGAGCAGCAAGTATGGCGCTGTGTAGACCAATTCAGTGAGGTGTTATGAGGCTTGGTGGCCAGTGGTGACAGAGACCTCAGAAGGTGAGATGATGTTGGTGGTAATATACAGGTCACTCGGCTGGGGTGGTTCGTGGTATAGATGTGGGTCGATTCCATACTGGCAGGGTATCCACAGATCCAGATCATAAGGCAGAGGTGCTTCAGGCTTTGACATGATGATTGGGAACTGCAGAGGCCTGGGTGATCAGTTGAAGTTCGTGAGGTCTGTGTTGGCTTGGCACAGGATTCATGGGGCTAGGGCTAGCTTGTGTGGGGAACATAGGGCTTCCATGGACTTATGGGGTGAGAATGGAGGCACGAAGGGCTGGGGATGACCCTTAGGAGTTGGGAGTCTGAGGCAGGCTTGCAGGGAGGTTGCATGTCTAGACTGCATAAAAAGAGATAACCTCGAATCTCTGATTACCAAAGGTACCACAGAACTAGGATGTGCCACTAGGGGGTACCACACGGACCCAGGGGAGAATGGTGGGAGAACTGTGGGGATGGGACTGGCCTCTGGGTATGCCATGGACTGAGGAATGACTTGGTGGTGGAGTCCCAGGGCCAGGATAGTCCTGCAAGGAATCAGTAAGAATGGGGCCGGCCTGTTTTTGGAACTGAAAGGCCAAGAGTGGCCCAGGTAGGACCTCTGAACCATAGGTGGAACTACCAGGTTGGCATAGGGCTGGATGAAGCCTGATGGGGGATTCTCATGACTATTTCCGATCTTCAGGAGAGTCATGGGGCTGGACCTACAGAACAGCTGCAGGGGCAGGGGCTGCCAGGCAGGTGGGCCATGAGGCTAGGTCAAATATATGAGAAAGTGTGCCAGGTGAGGCCTGGCAGGCCACTAGTGGACAGCAGACAGGTGTCTAACATGGCAGAGAAGTCACATGTGGTTGGCAGTAGGTTTCCAGGCATGTAGGCGACAGACGTGGCTCACTGTAGCAGTGTGGGAGTCCAGGCGTGGCTGCAAGGGCCACCAGAGGGCAGCTTGTGAGTTCCTTGTGTGGCAGTTTCACCCATGGGGATGGACCGGACTTGCCCGAGAGCCAGGAGATTCATAGCGGCACAGGCATTGTAGACCAGGGGCGCCCTGGGACCAGGCCCAGATCCCAAGGGTTCCAGAAAGAATGTAGATGGGGGTTTGGGCAGGGGGGAAGATTACCACTCAGCTCAAGGATGATTTCCAGTTTGCCATGATGTGTAATTATTTGAGCCTCTCTCCATAGTGGTCTCCTCATCCCAGACTAGCCCACTGCATGGAGTTCTTAATGTAACCTGCTTACCTGAGTGTCATTTTGCCAGAAGTCTCTAATTTACCTCTTAATTCCGAAACATAAATTGACTTTTTTTCTGGGTCTGTCTTATTTCAGTTTTGTCCTTCTCTCTCACTCATTTTATCAGAGAGGATGAATGAAATCACCACTTTCCTGCTCTGAGAAAAAAAAAATTCATCCAAGTGAAATAGTACACTTTTTACTTCTTTTCTTTTTTTATCCGCTATATTTCTTTTTGCTCTAAATGCAGACATTTTTCTTTTCTTTTTTCTGCTGAGTTCAGAAACTAAGAAATGCATCATTCCTTTTTTTAAGACAGTTTATGTATCCCTCTGCTGCTCCAAGAGAAGATAAACATAGACAGGATTATTTTTTTAGAAAAAGTAAAAAACTGAAGGATGCTGAATCAGGTTTGATAGCCAATTTTTCTTGAAATGCACCTAATACTAGAAACTTGAATTAATCCTTTGCAGCATGAACTATCAGAAAAACAAATTAGAATTACAAACAATTGGCAATGGATATTGTCCATTCAGGGTTTTTTCCCTAAAGGCTTTTATTTAATACAAAATCAGCAGTATATAATGCAAAAGCAAACAAACAAAAACCTAAGCAACAGTTATTTATGTGGAAAATTAATGCTTGCCCAAGAATATTTAAAATATTTTTGTTGTTTTATTTTTCTCTCTCAGAGTTTTCTTTCCTTTGTTACTCAAATGACTCATCTGGTGGAGTCAAATTTAATGGCTTCTTTTCCCAAAGTTTTTCATAGTATTATCATATTCTCATCATCATTCTATGCTTCCTTATCTATTTGGTTCATTCATAGATGAGTTCAGTAATTCAGGGCTTATTAACTGTGTGTATGCTAAAAATGTAACTGAAACACATAGATGATGAGAATAAGTTTTATGAAGATACTGTTCCAGAGCTACTACAGTTTATCTGAAGGATGCTACAGTCTTCATAAAATATGGGAACCCTTGTTTTCAATATTTTTGACAAGGTATGTTTATTTATAAAATGATTACATGTTTTTGTATAAGGGTCTTTGCTTATACTCCTTTGCCCCATCCCAATATACACTGAAATTACCACACTATAGATAATCCAAGTATTAATGAAACTAAAAGAATAAATTTTTTGACTCAGAAACTTACTTTTCCTCATACATGCAGAGTCTACATGAGAGATATACATAATTTTTTAAAAGTTCTTTTGCTATGAAAATAGGAATAGAAGAGATATAGGCTAAAATCACTAATATCCCAAATTGGAGGAATGAAACCAAACCATTGGATAAAAGAAATCATATGCATCTGTTTCTATACTCCAAATCTATAGCTTGGAGAACCAGCTGTGCTGAGAACATGCACTACTGTTCAAAACATAAGGCCAGTAGTAAGCTGGCCATCTCGGATCAGTTCTTTAAAACCACTGAGCAGCATTCAGAAGACTCCCTGCACAGCCACAAACAAAAGGTCCATGTTGGTATCAGGACCTTGTCAATATGTCTTCAGCTTACAAGTGGAGGCAGGAACAGGACCGTGTGTTTGGAACACATTTTGATCTGGCTTGTTTAGGCATGACCTTAAGCTGAACATTTGCATTGCATTTTTGGATATACTAAATAAGAATTTACATTTAGTCTAGATCCCCTAGTGACTTTAATAGATAACTAGATGGTTTTTTATTCTGAGTCAGTATATGCAGGGATGGAAATGCAAATTCTAAACAGGAGGTCAGGCCAGAATGAACCAATTTTGAGACTGACAGCTTTCTTTATGTACTCTCCAGGGCTACTGGATAACTGAACTGAAAATATTTGCACTAATCAACCAGCCCTTCAGCATGACATCTCTTTTGTAGAATATATTTCAGATTGCTTTGAGGATTTCATACTCCAAATATTTTTCTTCCTCTTCTGTTTTTATTTTTAATTCAATTGATACTTTCAAATGTCAAAAATGAAAATCTCATTGACCTCTAGTGAATTCAGACACATGGGCACGCTCTAGAACACAATGGAATTGCCCTTTGAGGTTTCTGAGATTTAAATGATTACGGAGGAGGTTCAAAATGCTGACCTTGTGGTTAGCAGCTCAAGGTTTTAGAACTATATATTAAAATATAAGAGAAAAATACATCAAAGATACATACCATATTATTGCCAAACCTTGGTTCGAGAAATGAAGACTATTAGTGGTCTAAAATCAGTGGTCTTCATCTCTGCTTGGTCTGGTTCTGGGAAACTGACTGAGTTGTTGGATCCCTCCTTTTCCCTAAAGAGTCAAGAAAGCTATCAAGAATTATGTAAACAAGATGGCTAGAAGAGAAAACTAAATGTTAATAATTTTATTTTTGGGCCATGTTTAAGTATTTTTAACTCATAAATTTGGGTGATATATATTTATAATCTATTATAAAATATTGAACTGTTTGTGTATGAACTTTACGTTACCACTCAAAAATAGACATTACTTTTTAAAGTATATATTACTTTCGATAACTTAGGTTCAATTTAGTCCAGAACCTGCATGTTGGCAGCATTTAGAAAAATCAATCTCAGCTATTAAGTTTTTCTTCACAGTCACTATGGTGACACAAAATTCCCTTGGTGGCACAAATGGTTAAGAGGTTAGCCATCTGCTTCTGAAAGTTTATAGCCTTGCAAACTCTATGGAGGAGTTCAACCCCCCAGCCGCGTGTTATCATGATTCAGAGTTACCTCGATAGCAACAAACAATGACTGCATGATTGCATCAGCATCTAAGAGTCTTATGTAGTAATCAGGAACCAGTGAAAGTGTCTTGTATTTTAGCTCATCATGTTTCTTCTTTCTT
The DNA here is from genome assembly GCA_004026705.1 of Nesogale talazaci. Taxonomy (NCBI): domain Eukaryota; kingdom Metazoa; phylum Chordata; class Mammalia; order Afrosoricida; family Tenrecidae; genus Nesogale; species Nesogale talazaci. Next base: position 32,954 of record PVJH01020389.1, on the reverse strand, counting down.
CTAATTCTCCTAACTATAAAGCCTCTTGAAGTTTTTACCTCCTCTGCTGGTGATTCAAACTTGGGCTTAGAAATCTAAGCTCTTGATGAATTCTTGTAAAAGTTCCAGGATCTAGGTTCATGTGGACATTATAATATCCACTCCATTGAGTGTCTCAGGGAGCCATCCAAAATCGGATTGCTAATGCTATGTTTGGAAATTTAGAACAACTCCTCTCCTTTACTCACACAATTTAAAGTCAGTACGTCTTCTTTTACCACCTTTATCTCACAAATCTCTCCTGGGGAAAGGGAACCAACAGTCTCATATGCTCAAAAACATCAAGGGGGTACGGGGAGATTAAAACAGAAATTCATATCTCAATAAATTGTCCAGCTTCACTTGAGTCTATGAAGTGAAAAAGTCATCATGGTATATTTTCATTATCTCATGACATTAGGTTTGATTTACTAGCATCTTATTTTCACAGTGAAGTACAGTTAATTGTTTATGGCAATGATGTATATGTTCTCTTAAAGATTGTTACAGTTCTTTTATTAAGTGCTGAGCATGATGCTCTTATCACAGGTGATCCATTGATAAATTATGATTATAATAATTATAACCTTAATAAGATCTCTCATTAAATAAATGTCTGTGATGTGCCAAAAATATATCAGGGGATTTGCCTACATTATCGCATTAACTCTTATTTGTCTAATACTGTAATATTAAAGAAGGTTACACATGCCGCAGTATGAATTCTCTGGATGAGGAACATCATTGAATTTTATAGATACTCTTGCTGTTAGGTGTTATCTGGACATTTCCGGCCCTTGATGATGCTATATACAGCAAGAGGAAAAACTACCCAGTCCTGTCCCATCCTCACAAGATTCTCTGTGCTTGAGCTCATTGTTGGAGCCACTGCATCAAGCACACCATTTGGGGTCTTCCTTTCCCCCCATGTTCCTGCATTCCCTCATTCTCTGTACAACTGCCTATTGATCCAAATAAAAGTTCTTAGGAGCCCAATGAAGCATTCTGGAATTCCAATTCTTCTTAATGCTATCCACTTTTTGTTACAATTCACACAATTCAATAGCTGGGCATACTCAATAAAACACCAGTAAATATCTTTCTGATGTTCTCCACTTTCTTTCTAGATCCATCTGACATCAGCAATGACATATGCCTTGTTCATTGTCTGCTTCTGAATCATCCCTGGCAAACTCTCTCTGAATGTACTGCTGCCACTGGGGGTGGCGATGGGAAAACTTTACTTGTATCTGATATTATTGTTATTATTCTATGATTTGAGCAATATGCTAGGTCATCTTTCTTTGGAATGGGTACAAATAGGAATCTTTTTCATTCTTCATATTGCATGTTGCGCCCTTGAGAGGATTTTCCGCCCCTAGACTTTTGCAATTCCTCTTACCATGGTCGAATCTACTTCGAGAAAGCAAATATTCTTCAGTCACATTTCCAATGCAGTGGAACCCAAGGAGCCCATCCTCTGCCACTATTTCTGACTACATGCTGCTTCCATTCATTAGGCTTCTGTATTTGACCATGTTTCAATACTATACATATGATTTTCAGAGGCTACGCCCTCTGAAAAGGGAAGCCTATATTTTCTTCATCAGTCACTGTCATCAAACAGATGCTGACTTATAAAATCATAGTTGTTACTATTTGAGCTGTGACCCACTGGTGTGCAGTTTGAAACTACCTTCTGCTCTATAGGAGAAAGATGGAGATTTCCATTTCCATAAAGAGTTACTGTCTTGGAACCCCACAGGGGCAGTTCCACTTGGCCTAGTACAGTTGTCATGAATCAGTCTTCTTAGTATATTCTCATTTTGGAAACTGCTGAAGCTTGTTCACTCTGAGGGACCCTGCTGGCCTTTGAAATACCAGTGATGTAGCTTCTAGCTTCACAGCCCCACACAAACCAGCAAGCATAGTACAACACACTGACAGACCCATAGTAAAAGTGTGTGCAAACACACACACACACACACACACACACATAGACACACACACAAAAAAACAGAAAGGGGATTCAAAAGGTTCATGTAAATTAGTATGAAAAGGTAACGACCTTTTCCCATGAATTTTAGACGTGACCATGTGTGGGCCTGTCTCTGTAACCTCACTTATGGTCATGGAGTCAATTCCAACAAATAATAACTATATGGCACCAAGTAGAACGACTCTGGCAGATTTATGAGACTGTAATTCTTTCCATGAGGAGAGAGTCTCATCTTTCTCATCTTGAGTCTCGTGGTTTCAAACCACTGAACTTTGAATGAGGTGTCCACGGGGTCAGCATTCATTATATGGAAGTGAATTCTTCTCCCTAATACCTTGTCACCAATCATGGAAACATATTCTTTCCAAGTCCTTCATCCTCCAGTCAAATGATTGGCTATCGGCCATGATTCAGTATACAATAGCAAATGTAACCATATCTCCATCCAAACCAAAGAATAGTGTAGTATTCTCCTCAAAGAGCTTCTTCGCTACTCTTTTCCAAGGAAGTCTGCCAGAGAGGATGCAATGCTGCTGCTGCTCACTTCAGGATGATGTTTGTGTGTACAGACCAACTCTACGCCAGTCAGGCCTTTTCTCCTCCTTCATCAACTGATCCTGAGTAACTCCTATAAGGCTATTGCTTCAAACTTACTGGAGGAAAACAATGTAAGAAGAGTGAGGAGCTTGGATACTTAGGCCAATTTTTATAGGATTTGTTTTGCCAGGTACTAATTAAGCCTGAATTATTCTACATATTTTATCTAATGTTGGGGTGTTGTTTGGCATATATAACTTTATGAATCAGCGAGTTATACAACACCCACTTCATTACACAAAACTCTGGCTATACAGGGACCATTTAGCCCATGGTTATGTATGTGGTCTCCACTAAGGTCCAGTAAGAAACTAAAAGTTGTTTCTTAAAAAGAGAGTGTTACCCAAAACTAACAGCAGCAATTTTTCTCCAGACTTCTAAACTGCTGTGATTCCTCATGCAGGCCTGACAAAGACCCCAAAAACATCTCTACCTGTGACTTTAAAAGATGCAAATGTTATTGAATCAGTCAGATTACATAAAAGGATTTCAAATAGTCTGTCAAAAACTTCCATTTTCTTTTCATTTTATTTTTTCCACAGGCATTTTGAAGGTGCCTCATAATGCCCAAATGGTAGAGCGGCTTGCACAGCAGCCTGAACCCATTACAGGATCTTCTCCTTCCATACCCCACTTCATACTAACAGCTTCTCTCATCATTTGGTAAGCAGATCAGAGTAACACATTCAAATGCAAGTTATTTTGCCTCTGAAATCCAAAGAAAACCATGAGATACTGTGCCACCCTTTTAGTTGCAGGTGATTCAGATGTAAATAGTTTTCTTTATATTGGAAGGGATGTCTCAATGAACAGACATTTTTGATACAAAGCAATTAGGTCAGAGGCATCTAATTTTGATAGTCATAGATCACATACCTCTGATGATGAGATATGTAAGCTAAGACATGAATCACCAAACAACCCAATTATGGAACTAACACTAGTAAAAAATATTATGGGCTTAATAAATACATGGCATACAGGCTCTAAGCAATAGTAAAATGCATATGTGGCATAATATTGTTTCTCTACTAGAGAGTAGTTATCCATAGACAAAGTTCAGATTGGTTGACAATTTCTAAAATTGTGTACTATTTTTATTCATTTGACATTACTAATAGTTAAATGATCAGTGATTCAAACCTACTCAGGTCTCCTCAGAAAACAGTTTTGGTTATTTACTTCCAAAAGCTCACAGCATTAAAAAAAACTAATTCTTCACAAATATGGTGAATAGGAGTTAGAATAGACTGAGTAGAAACTAAAAAAACCAATTCCAAAACAAGGGTAGGTCAATTATGTTTCAGCATCTAAAAGATGTGTGTGGTTGTTATTTTTTAAGAGAGGCGAGAGTTTAGTGAGATGAGATCTGGTAGCATAAACTGAAATTTACATACATATGTATATGTTTTATATATATATATATAAAAGCAATTTAATTATGATAGTCATAGATCATATCTCCCTAGTGATGAGATATGTAAGCTAAGACATGAAATACCAAACAACCCATATATGGGAATCTTCCCCAACATCAAAAAGCTTTTGCAGTACCCAATTTTCCTGCTAGGCAAATGTGAGAGACCACAGGTCTCCTTGGGCTTGGCTAGAAGCAAGACTAACAGCATAAACCTTTGGTGATGTAGCAGGGTCCTCCTTCAAAAGGACCTGGTCTTTCCCTTATTCAAGGGGTTGTGGGTCTATAAACTGTCTCAGGTCTGGGAATTGATTGAGTGATCATGACTGTCTATTCTACTATTCACCTCATCTAGCATTCTTGAGCCTGTACAGATCACATAAATATTTGGTAGACTTCCCATGTATTTCACTCTTAGGGACACTATGACTAAGTAGCCAATGCCATAAGTTCACAGGAGACAGATGACTTTGATTACTTGGAAACTTTGTATTCTCTTATAACCACATTCATCCCATCTCTGTTGATTCAGTGCTGACACCTGCCCTCTATTACCATGGAGCCCAATCAGCGACATCGTGGGTAAATGTCAGAGTTCACTTGTGGCAATTCCCACTGTTGATCCTGATAAGCACAAAATAGCAATCGCAGGAGCCTTCAGAGATCCTGGGGCCCACTTCACAAACTTGTTCCTCATCGTTGTGGGGAAGGATATGTTTTCAGGACACCCCCTTTTGGGGTCTATTGGAGCATCCTGATAGATCCATTCCAAAATACCAGTTTCCCTAAACTTTTGGATGCCTTCTTCTACAGTGTATCAAGGTAGGTCAGGTACCTCAAGTTGGTCTAATCTAGGCCATCTGTAAACCCTTGCTTCAGTGGACCAACAAAATAAGGAGTTATATCCTTTCTTAGAATCTCTCACTGAGACATTGAAAGAAGAATCTGTGCTTAGGCGTCCCATATCCAGAAACTCAGACTCATCCAATATTACATTTCTTGCACCAGTATCTCAAACCCTAGTAACCATTCCCAAGGATAGTCCCAGACTTCTGCGTGCACATATTTGAAAGCTCGAGCAGTTCTTTGTGAGTATAGCACGGTTCTTTTTGGGTAAGCCTCTCAGCCTCACCTTTAGGAGCTTCCTGAGCCTTTTAGTTACAGGTCTAGCTGAAATTATCAATGGTGAGGGTGTTTCCTGGATGTTCTCAGCACCACCTTGTAAGCATCTCCCTGAGGCAATGGTACAGATGCAGCTACACCTGGCATTTCACCTTGACCAGTTTGGTTAATCTGCTCAGCTGTGGGTTGTTTTGTTGATAGTCTATTAATACCTTCAGTTTGGAGGGGTGGATCAATATATTGATTGGGCTCACTCAATTGTTTCTACAGGCTCAATAGCCTCCTCCTCTGCATCATCAGCCCATAAGTTCACATTCCATGTTTCAGAGTCCCAATTTTTGCCTCTCAATGCCCTCACTTTGGTATCAGACACTGCTCTGGATATGCCATTCAGCTGATGTAAATCAGCCACTGACATAGTGAGACTCTGCACCTTGTTCTCAGCAATGTCAGCTCTATTACTAGAGGTAAGAAGGCTCTCGTTTGTAGCACAGGCAGAAGTTTTTAAGTCTGTAAGTCAGCACCTGAGGTGTGCTTCTGAGGTCCTGAGAGCATGCCTCTCCTTAATCACACTTTGCATTGTAAGGATGACCAGCCAACCAGCTTTCCTATACTTGCCAGCTTGACAAAACTGCTAGACAATCTCAAACATATGCTCACCCAGAGCCTCTCCTTTAACCAACACCCCATCTATCGGTGGTGCTACTTTACATATCAGCTTTGCTGTTTCACTCTTTGGATTAGTAAGAGTGGCAGAATTAACCATACCTTTATGTATAGAAATAGCATCATAGGTGCTCTTAAGACTAATCAGATTGAAGAGCCAATCTAAGAAACCCACATTTATGCTTTTATTTCTCTAGAAGCACTCCTGGTGCCACTTGTGTTAAGGAGGGTTCTCCAGAGATAAAAAACCTGGACACTACTATAGCTAGAAAGATAACTAACATGAGAAATAAACAGCTAACTAATCTATAAAGATGTATAAATGACTCGGTGCAACTCACTTGCTTCAGACAGCTAATGCACTGCAGTCGTTGGTGTCTGAGGGCCGCTGAGCAGTCCTCTGTAGGGCAATTCAGGCTCTCTGGCCCCTGGCAGCAAACAGTAAGGCAGATCACCAACAGTCAGCCCGACTGCAGGATCTGATAGTCCCCAGCTCAAGAGATACATGTTCCACTAGCGTGGTGAAGCAGGGCTTGAAGGAACCTCTATTTCAGTCACACAGTCCACGGAGTAGGTGTCCTTAGGGTAGTGTAGTGTGTACATCAAGGCACTGGAAAAGCAAGGCAACTGGCTGGTATGAAGATCCAAGAGCAAAAGAGAGAAAAATGGCGAGACTTGAGAAGCCATTTATACCTCTGCCCTTCAATTAATCTCACATGTGTTCATTGTCCACGATGTCTCAACAAACCTATCTTGATTGACCAGGTTGGAACAACAAATCCATCACAATCCATCCCTTGCCAACTTTGTACCTGTGCACAATTCTTTAACCATATATAATTTCCAGACATCAATGAAATAAAACTTATATTTAGCATCAAACATCTCTCATACATATAAATGAAAACACACTGACTTCAATTGTATCTGATATAACCTACATGAACAAAGAAAAGATATTCAGTGAGCTCATGTAAAGAAAACACACTAACAATCACAAACCTCCCTTTTGCAATTGATCAGATGGTCGTAACTGATAGAACTACTTTCTTCTACTACCCATTCTGTATTACCTTTGCTCTCAGCAATCTTCTCAGCTGGTTTCAGTTATTTGCCTGATGAGGTGACTCAGACAGACCTTCACTCCTGAGGGGTCTGGGTCATTAGATGGCATGTCATGATTAGGTTGCTATAAGTTACCTATTACATTAATCACAAGGCATGGTAGCACTGAGTCGGTCTAAGGGGTCTCCTGGATTCCAGAAATATTCCTCTTTACCCCCATTATATAACACCAGTCCAATTTCTTCTTGGTAATCAGGATCACTCATCTCACTCAGTATAGTGACACCCTTCTTGACCTATTGATCCAAAGGCATAAGACACCCAAAGTGGCCAGGAGTCATTCTCAGCTGCCAGTTCAGTGAAATCCATGCTGTGTTTCTAGGAGGGAGAGTCCCTTCTTGTGCGACCAGGACCACCAGGCCTGAAGTACATAGGGTTGCTGGGACAGATAGCAAAAATGCTACCAGTGGATCACTAGAAGTAATAGTGAGTGGTGCCACTCCAGTTTCCACTCCTTGTTTCCTGGACCCATGAAGTCTTGCTATTGGAGACACAGCACCATATATTGACCGCTGGGTTGAAGCATATACAGCTTCTGGAGAACATCGTCTCAGTCCCGCATGTTGTTGCCACATAGTTTGCACTGTAGTTGTGTATTTAAGAGCCCATTCCATCATTCTATCAAGCCAGCTGCTTCAGGATGATGAGGAACATGATATAATCAAAGATAAAATGCATACAATTCAATATGTGCCAGCATCCCTTAAACATAACATTCTATAAGTAAACAAAACAAAATATATCCAACAAAGAAAAGAATGAGGGTGGTGCTATCTACCATCCAAAGAGAACAGTGTGAAGAATGTTTCCAGGATTGGAATTGCAGATTTGACAAATGTATTTATTGTAAAAGAGAGTACTTTGAAAGTGATAGGGTTGTTTTGAAAAAAAATTAAAATACATGGCTTAGGCGTAAAATCAAATTTTTGGGGTACAACTTTGTGTGTGTGTGTGTGTTTTCTTTGAGTACATTCTTTGAGTACATTCTTTGAGTACATTCACAGTTTAATATTTGTTATATTTTCTTTGGACAATTTTGAGAACTCACTTCATATGACAGTGTGAACAAGCTGTGATTCATTGATGGGAAGAGTTTATGGGTATCTAGATTTATTAGGAATATTGCATAAACTATGCTTCATCTTATATTTCTTGCCAGTTTTTTCCAAGTCTTTTGTTCATTTGGTTGTGCTCCCACTTTATGAAGAAAACAAATCATGGAGAGATCCATTTGTCCCTATCTTTGGCAGACGCATTTGCTTCAGATATGTACCAACATGTGTATGGACCTAAATTCTTGCCTGAGTTTGAACCTAAACAGTACGGAATGGATTTGTCTTACTTCCTTTTCTGGATTTTAAATATTAAACAGGTTTATTGACAGAATGCACACATGCATTCCAACAGTTTAAATATATTAAAGAGTTGTGCAATCATCACAATCTTACAACATTACTTTCTTTCTTATACTCATTATTTGTAGTTCTGCATTTCCTCCAATATTGCCTAGCATAATTCCAAGAAGCTATTAATCTAGATATTTTCTCGATATATGTGCCTACCCTGTATTTAACATAAGGAAAAACAGGAAGAAAATAAACCTCAACAATACCCATAACTACAACAAAAAACAGAAAAGAAATGATACATTTCTTTTAATTGAAAAGAAAGCACAAAATAATAAAAGCAGAAAATTAAAATGGGTGAAAAGTAAGAACAGATGATACTGTGTTCAATGTTAACCTAACTCTTTCAGTAAGAGTTCTCTTTCCAGTGTACTGTATTTGATAACAAAGCTATTCACAGCACTGGTCCATGGTTAGAGGGGATTCTCTGGGAGTTTCATACATGGTGGGGCCCTGAAAATTGGCTTGGTTTTTACACTGACATCCATAACCTTCTGCAAATTGGATGATTTGTCATAATATTTATTTCACATCACACTATTATAGCTGATTCACTTTTGGACTTAGATCACATCTTTGCTTATTCATAATGAACACCGAAGAACTTGAGCACAAGACCAGCACAAGAATGTGAGCGTTGCCTGTGTGGGCATGTACTTTCCTTTTGATCCTCCTAACAGCTTTTCTTTACTCCAATGCTGAGTTAGATATTTTAGACTAAGTTCATATACATAAGGCTAGAAGTACTTATTTATTTTTAAAAGGTCAGATTACTGATATATTGGAAGCTTTACACTTCTAGAAATTATTTTGGTATTTAATGGGATATCTTTTCATATTATCCCCCATTCACCTAATTTATCAGGTTGATTTACTAAAGGATTTTACTTTTCTTACTCATTTTCTATTATACTGATTATCAATGATCTATATATCTATATATCAGTGGACAATATACCATTAAAGTTAAGACTCTATTTTATTCCATTTCAGGTTATTTACTGCCATAATTATCAAAACTATTTTGATTATTATACTATTAGTTATAGTACAAAAATGTTATTTCTTTCTGATTACTTATTGTAATCAGTCTTTTTGGTGGTTAGTACACCCTCATGTGCGTGTGTGTATGTGTGTGTGTGTGTGTAAAATGATAGATTTATACAGCAAGAAGGAATGCAACATTTAATCAGTCCACATAACAATTCAAATCACTTTTGTGGGACAGTTAATAGAACGATAAAGACCCTTCAACTCAGGCCAGCACTGGTCCCTGTTGAAAGAAGCAGACAGTGGAATTTTCCCTCAAGAAAGATGAGCAAATCTGGACTGCAGGTAGCAGACACAGTGGTATTAGGCAGCAGCCATAGCAGCCCAGCGAAGTAGGTCCTAATGGAGTCTCAAGCTCTAGTCATGCACAGCATGGCGGCATGATCCATGGGCTTGCCCAGTCCGAAGGCAGCGCTAACAAAGCTTGTGAAAAAGGACTAGCTTAGGCAGCAGCACACTGTCCAATCACTAGATTATGACCTGATGAAACTCCACCCACTTATTCCTATGGGAACATCATTGTACAATATACTTAACGATTGCATGTCTAAAGGAAGTCAATACCAGGGGTAGAAGATAACTTCACTACCATCAAGAAAACCTCAGAGAGTATATTTTTTGTACCTGGGGTCCTTGAGCTGAGAGTCTCCGTCTCCTGAGAGAGGGAGGGAGACATGTACAACCAGAGTCGATGAGGAAGTGGCAAGCCTGACAGAGTCCAGAAAGAGAGAAATAGCATCAGCTGCACATGGGTGTAGCTTACGAAAGCACGATGGGCCAGTGGGGTTTTTGTGGCTCTGCGGAATATGGTGGTTTGGGTTTGAATACCGAGAGAACTTTTCACCTTTGAACCTAAGGCTTGCTTGTGAATTTGAGAAACCCGAGGTACTAAATATTGTAGCTAAGGAGCCCTGTGACCATGCTTGAGCAGCTGGAAGACAGGCAGGCCTGAGTAGGGGTTTAGGAAGACCTAGTGGGAGAGACCAGGCAGAAGTGGGAACAGAAACCACGAGAATGGGCCCAGGGCAAGAAGTAGCTGTCCTTATCTCAAACTGCTCTATCTTGATTACTTCCTCTTACCACCAAGTGGATCCCAGCCCCTAATTATAGCATGTTGCATCCCTAGTAGATCCCATAATCATGAGTATATCTGAATTCTGTGTACATAGTGTTATGAATAATCAAATACAGCAGAAAAGTAGCGAGTGCTCTCAGCTGGATGAACGATGTAAGAATAGGTAAAAACATTGGAAAGGGGGAGTATGTCTGTCTGCCACGTAGTAGGACTCAGTCTTGAAATTAGGCCGCCCTTGATTCTCCTTATCCCTCCTGGAGTTAAAAAGATGGTATGCCATCCAATTTTTAAAACTGTAAATATTTCTTTTTCCATATTAGACATAGGATCCAGTATAGATGCTGTTGCCCCTGAACTCTAATTGCTGTCGGGAAGAAAGAATAGAACACTTAATTATCCTCCTGAACATACTTGGTCTCCAACTTTAACCAAACTTGCACATGAATGGTGCATATTTTTTGAGGCTAGTTTACTAATTGAGAGATGGTTGTTCAATTTTGCTTAGAGATTTCTTGGAAGAAAGACTTAGAGCTCTGCTTCTTAAAAGTCAAAGCTGTTCAACATTATACACAGTTAAGCTCTAACACAAAGAATTTCCATAGGCCTGAAAAACCACTCTGAAACAGAAATGGTTTGATTTGTATTCCAGCATGAACAAAGTCTCATTATCTTCTTGACTCAGCTCTGTCTAATGTATTTTACTGGAATTTCATAATTAAAGTATTTTCCTTACCTATTTCAAATCTGGACATTGGAACTTACTTCTATACTTTGATGGCTCAATTCCTTAAATATTCCTGGAATGGAGAATTGAGCAATGTTCCTAAGATTACTCCTTAGATTTACTTTTAAAGTTGAAAGATATTTATTTAAAATCCTTCAGTTATCCACAATAAACTTTATCTATAAATACAGTTTATTTTTTTAGATCATTTTCTTGGGGCTCATACAAATCTTAACACAATCCATCGATTTATCCTTTGTGTCAAGCACATTTGTACATTTGTTGACATCTTCATTTTGAAAACATATTCTTTCTATTTGAGCTTTTGGTATCATGCCCTTATTTTTTTCCCTCCTTTCAGCACCCTTCCTCCTTCAGGCACCCTTGATAATTTATGAATTATTATTATTTTGTCATCTTTACTCACCGATCTTTCTCTTCATCCATTTTGTGTATTTATTCTTGACTCCAGAGAATCATCATTGTGAACTAAAGATGCTTAAAGTTTGAATTAAATAAAACTATCAGTATTCAAGAGAATGATGCATACTCTATGTTTTGTCTTTTACTAGCTCCTTCTGTGAGTGACTTTCACACATTTATTTAAGGCACAACATTCAATCTCTATTGAAGCACAGCAAACACAAGATGATATTTCTTTCATTAGCAGAGCCAATTTTGTTTTCTAGGTGATCAATAATAATAAATACTTAATTCTTATCTAAATAATAACTGAAGTATATATAATTGTCTTATAATTTATTTTTCTTATAAAATTTGCAAAATGTAGCATCTTATTTTAAACTGCGTCTTTAATTTAACATGCAAATCTATTTATAGGATATATGACTTTGTGAATATCTTCACAGAAAAACTTAATTATCTGATAATTTTAATAACATTGAGAACTTTTCAGATAAACTACATAGAAAATATCTCTGTTGTTGAGTTAGCTATTTGTAATATAAATATTCCTAATGTAATGTATTTGTCATGTAAAGACTTTTAAGTGATTTCTATGTAGGTACAGTTATTTTATCCTGCACATTTATTTTCAGAAGATTTCAGAGATATTGTTTTTGGTAAATGAGATTTGGCTTCCACCTTTTATTTTGGTGAAACAATTGCATAAGTTGCTACAATTCTGATGATCACATGAAAGAAAATATTTTAATAATGATACACACATTTTAGATTATTTGGGGTTCATTTCAAAGTAAAAAAGCATAGTACAAGTTTTGCTTCATTTCTTTAGGGAAATTTTACATTTATGGTGAAACTGTCAAAGATCCATTTTAAAATAACATACAAGTAACTTGAGTTTTCATATTTAAAGCTTCTTAAATTGCATATTTTAGAAGCATTTAGTTGATTGATTGTGAAAAAACTCTCTATTTGATTTTGTTGTTGTTGCTGTTTGGTGTCACTTATTCAGTTCTGACTCATAGAAAACCTATGCACAACAGAAGGAAAGACTGTGCAGTACAGCTCCACCATGGTGCACAACTGTTCCTGTGCCTGAATGCATCAGTGCAGCCACAGTGCCAACCCGTCTTCTCAAGGACTTTGCTTTTCCTTGCCACCTCCCTACTCAACCAAACGTGATATCCTTCTTGAAGGTCTGTTTTCTTCTGCTAATAGGTCCCAAGTCTGTAAGACAAAGTCTTGCCATCCTTGCTTCTTTTATTTTATTTTTTTGCCAACCTTGCCTCTAAGCAGCACTTTGGCCTCGCTTCTTCCAATTCAGCTCAGTTTGTCCTTTTAGCAGCCTGTGAACTTTTCAATGTTCTTCTCTTGCACCACCATGCAAATGCATCAGTTCATCCACCATCTTCCTTGGCTTTATAATGCATATGCATAATGATATATGGATCATCAAACAATAAGATGATCAACATATATGATTGAAGTTGTCGAGGATCTTATTTTATTTGAATCTATCAGCAATGCTCATGGGAGCGGTGGTCAAAAAATCTAGCAATATATTACATTGGGCAAATCTGCAAGGCAGGAAGGCAAATGGAGTTGAATAGCATCTTGGGAGAATTGTAAATTTGGAGCTTCATTAATCTCAAATTCCATATTATCTGTTGAATATCAATTCTTCTAAAAGTAATTATTACCATGCTTAGTCTTTTTGCTCCTCTGCCCTAAATCCTTTGGCTCCTTGGACTGTCTTCTGTGTTTTTAGCCAAGTGTAAAGCTCATGAAATTTGCCTAGGGTGACTTAAAAATCACCCAACAGCAATATCTCTGGATAATTTTGAGAAGAGTGAAAATTACAGAGCATTTTATAGTGTTCATATGGAAATTGTACATGGATTGAGAGACAGTTGTACAAACAGAACAAGGGAATGTTTCTTGGTTTAAAAATCAGGAAAGGTATGCATCATTAGGGTTATGCCCTCTCAACGTGCTTATTAAATTGGTTTGCTGAGCACATCATCAGAGGATCTGGATTAATTGAAGATTAACATGGCATCAGGATTGAAGGAAGGGATATTAGCAACCTATAAGATGTAAACAGCACACCTTGATTGCTGAAAGTGAGAACTTGAAGCATTTGTATTTGCAGACGAAGTACTTGCCGAAAATCAGGGATTGCAGTCTATAGAATGTAAAGAAGACCAATATCCTCAAAACTGGACCAATACGTAAAATGATAAAATGATAAATGGAGAAAAGATTGAAGTTGTCACAGATTTTGTTTAGCTTGGATCCAGCCAATGGTCATGGAAACAACCGTCAATAGAACAAAAGACATGTTGCATTGAATAAGTCTGCCACACAAAATCTCCTCAGAGTTTTGAAAAGCAAGGATGTTAATTGATCACTTGATAGAAAATAAAAATCTTCTACTATCCCCAAGGCAGAAATCAATTATTTTTTAAAGTCATGAAATTAAAAAAACACAATAATTGAACTTCAAACATATTTACCTACTAGCATGGAGACCTGACAAGAAATGCTCCCTGTTAGATCCGACTGAGGAGTTAGGACATAACAGAAACAAGGAGGTCTGCTGCCTTGAGCCTGAATCCCCAAGACCTTGCTTGGTGAGGACCAAGGGACAACCAGGGACAAGTGGTCCATTCAACCACCATACCACCATTTTTTTAAGTCAAGAGCTTCTGCCAGACATGTAAAATGGGCCCGCCAGTTGGGCAGCATCTGATTACTTTTGCCCCCTGGGAGTTTAGACCGTGGGGACCCTGACGCCAGTGTATCTTGGTGTTACCGCTCAATAAGCCTGCTTTGCTTTGTCCTACCTGCCGTGTTCTCCCAGAAAAGGGGTCACATCATTATGTTTAATCAATAGTTATTATTTGCCTCTATCATTTCAAAATTGTACTAAAGCAATTCCTTCTGTTGGTTTTTAAAACTATTTTAACACTCTATTCATGAATTAAGGACTAATGAAATACAATCACCATGAAGTCTGTGATTAAAAAATATTGTTTTTTATAACTGTTTCTTGACTAAAGTTAAGCATAATTAAGCAATATAAAATATTTTATTTAATACTTTAACGAATAGTTCTCACATTTTACTTATAGAGCTCTCAGTTATAGAGGGGTAGTGAATTATTCAATATGGCTTTTACAATCAACGTTTATAATGATTCATCTTGCCAAGGAAATACCTCTTTTTCACTAATCTGCTACTTTACCAAGTATGATGTCCTTTTCCAGAGACCGGTCTCTCCTGATAGTATGTCCAAAGTAAGAGACACAGAGTCTTGGCTGTTTTCACTCTAATGAGCATCCTAACTGTTGTTCCAGGGCAGGACCTATACAAGATCAATTGAGAGAGTGGCCACAAGGATGGACTCAAGCTTAATGATTATAAGACAGTGCAGTGCCAGGCAGTGTCTCATTTTGTTGTACATCATGAATCAGAAAGGACTGGATGACACCTCCAACAAAGCAGGTTCCTAGAGAAAGGTCTGTTTACCTCTGATGAAGATTCTGGCCTGGAAATATCTCTGGGTCAGTTCAACTTTGTCACATGGGTTTGTGATGGGTTGAAGTCAAGTGGACGTCCCCTAACAAAAATCCGCCAAATGTATTAACATTTTGATTTGACCCTGTATTTCTTACAACGCCGGTCACAGTTATTATCATTATGCATTCATTCCCCCTGTGCTTCACAGCTGGAAAAATCCAACAAGAGATAAGAGATAGATAGATGAGAGATGATAGATAGATGATAGATAGCTAGGTAGATACTAAAATAACCATAGTTTCTCTGTGAGTTAAAACCAATCTGATGGCACCTAATTATAAGCAAGTTATATGTTAGCATAAATATATTTTAAATAGTGACAAGAAAGGGACTGTACTACACATTTCTTTCACATTTCCCTGATGGGAAGACAATGACTTATCATATACTTTGTTTCCCAGCAGTTCTGTTGTGAAATATTTTTTGATGTGTATAGAGGAAAAGCTGCTCTCATTCTGATAACTGTCAAAAGGCTAGATAATTGTAGCTCTTCTAATTTGATGCTAATTTAAATCGTGACAGGTGGTAGTGTCTTAAAGGTTAATGCAATATGATAGTGAAAACCATATCAATGACCTTTTTGTACTTTGTGTACTCATCAGAGAATGAGTGTAAATGTAAATTGCATCCAGTATTATTATGAAAATTAGAATGACCCTGTTAACCCCAGGACAAGATCTTGGGAATCCCAAACCACATTTTGAGTCACTCTTTTTGACCATTAAATTGGTAGGCAAATGAAACCCAATAGAGGGACTTAGAAATCCACCAGTATTAGAATATCAGCGCTGGATAGCAGCACATAGAAAGCTTCCTAAAGTATAGCATAGAATAGAATAAAGTAGAGAATAAATTAAAACCATCTGGATAAATGCCAATGTCAACCAAAAAACAAACAAATTGACTTGCTATCATCCAGTTGGTTCTACTCACACTGATCCTATGGAGGGTTTCTGAGGCTGTACATTTTTACGGGAGGGGCCAGAGTTATCTGAGAGCTTCTGGTGTATGCAAGCATCATAGTGCTTACCCCAAAGTGTCAATGACAACAGGAAATTTTAATTTTCAGTGAACTTAGTTGATATATGTGTTGTTATGTGACTGAGTTTGGTGATATGGAAGAACAATGGGAGGTTTTTACATTTATTTTTTTAAATACAGGAGTATTTGAAGGTCACATATAATTCATTGAAATTCATATTACTGACTCTGATCTACGTTAAAATTTTTCTTTCTATTCAACTTCACTAATTCAAATAGTAATTTAATATTTTTCACATTCACAGATTTAAGAAAACTATATTTAATTTAGATTTAAATTACTTACTTAAATTACTTACTTAAATTACTTACCATCATGTAACCAGCTGGAACATGGATTACCTTTTTTAAGAAGATGAATATATCCCTAGTAGTCTATCAAAACAATATCTATAAAGGTGAAAATAAGCTAAAACTTAAAATATTTTCCTGTTGCTTTCAGATAATGTATACTGCTTGAGATAAATGAATAATCCATATGTAAATACATGCATAGTATATACACAGTGTTTATGATAAACCCAAACCAAATTGATTAGCATCTCTTTGTTTTATTGCCAAGTAATTGGTAGGTTGGAAACATTAACTTTTTAGTGAGCTGTGAATGCTACTACCACATACAAATACATACAAAGGAAGACAGACAGAACAATAGAAAGAAGCAAAAATCCACAAACACCACTGATCTGTTGTTCAGATCCTAAATCATTTTTACAAGTGTCCGCCTCAGCTTTATTGGCACATAATTCAAATTTCATACACTTGAACAGTTCAACCATTCAATCACATCAAGGGGAGTTATATAATACATGGCCAAATCTATTTTAGAGCTCCCCCCCCCACCGTCACACTACAAACTGAGCTCTGTCATTGCTCAGTTCTAGAACTCCCTCCACTCAACCATCCACCATGCTACCCTCACCATCCACTCCTGAACTCCCCAGACCACCCTCCCCCCTGCGCCCTCTCTCCCAATCTTACATTCCTGACAACACCTTGTCACAGTTATCATAATCATACATCCATTCCTCCTGTGCTTCCCAGCCAGGAAAAACCAACAGAACCATTTTGAGAGAAACCACACTAAGATGTTAAGGATACGATAATATTAGTGTAAAGACCAAAATACAAATAATGCATAAGAAGAAGAACCCCATTATATGTTCAAAAAGTCAGGAAAAAAATTTCTGCCATGAATCTCTGGGAGATTCTTTCATCCAGTACTAATTCAAGTTTTGTCTGAAGGGAGGAGAACAGGCCTGGTTCCAAGTTTGATCCTGCATGTTCACGGTAAGAAGGGTCTCTGTCTGATACTAAAGCTGGGCAGGACTCTGTCTGTGGATCGGAGGGTGCCAGGGCCTGTCTGCACAGACACCTCCCACTCAGATTTTGGTCTCTCACTGTCTTCCGGAGCCTCCCACAAATTGGGTGTTCATAACTTTAGCTCTGATACTTTTCACCATATTCTTATTTTGTAATTGTCATAGAAGCTGCTGTGCTTCTTCCACTTGAACTAAATTGGATCCTCACTTAGATGGCAGCTCATTGAAATACAAGCCTTCCAGACCCAATTGGTAGGAGGACACCATCTGCTTTCTTCACAACACTTTTCTGGAGGACCCGTCTATTCAGTGATCATTTCACAAAGGTGAGTACCAAACATGGTCATGAGGTAAGAACTAAATTAATCTGGAGCTTAGATGAAGCAATGGAATGAGTTTATCTCAAATGAATCCAATTTGTCTTAACTTATGGCATTTATATTTCTATTATAGCTATGAGAATTTATAATTTCAAAGCACTTTGTTTTAAAATAAAAATGAATATAATAACAAATCTTTTATTTAAAATGTTATTAATAAAACTGAAAATTTTAATTCTGTTTAGCACATTTAATTTTTATAAAATAATTTGCCTAACTCTCAGTTAACTCATTTTTTGTTAGGTTTTATTTCACTTTGATAGGCAACTGATGTGAAAATCTTTAAATCACTGAGATATTTTGGTATAATTCTACAATATATATTTTTGTTCAGTCTCATTCATTTTACTATGTTTGTTTTGTCTTGACATGAGAGTATCCTTGGCTTGCTATAAATCTAATTGCTTGTTATTTGAAAATAGCTAGAAGCTTTAGATTCTTTTACCTTTAAATTTATCTTAAGTGCTGAAAATATTAAATAATATAAAGTATATGATAATTTTTGAAAAGATTGATGGAAGAATTTCATTATCCTTTAATTAAATTTTCCCATACATAGCAGGTATTTATAGAATATAGTTATTCTTGATTATCTTATTTCTTCCCTACCCTGACATCATTGTCTTCTAAACTCTGCATTTGAAGTTACTAGGTACTTTCAAATCAGTTTAATCTTTGGTGTTGTGGTGGTCATGTACTTGTGTTAATTTCATGATTGAGATGTGGGGGTGGTGTCTAGCCTGCTAATCTGGAGATAGCCAATGAGTAGTCAATGAGGCCTCTCTGTGGGCATGGCTTTCTCCTGATACGTCTGGGAAGTCTCATGATATTTCACTCATGAAGATGAGAAGGTATCTCCCCAGTTGTGGGGAGTTAATCTCAGAGATGATGAATCATGGACAAGACAAGATGGCAGTGTCTGAGAAGCTGGAGAAGCCACACGGGTTGGCCCTGATGGAGCCAGACCTCTGAAGCTGGAGAGGTCATGTGGAGACCCCTGCCAGCAATGAGTTGCTTCTGCCACCACTGGATGCTGTTGATGAACCCTGAGCCCTGGAAGCATGGAGCCATGGGGAGACCCCTGCCAGTGGCCGGGATTCTGCACCCACTGACTCATGACTTTGTGAGTTGGAAGGAGACATTATAGACCGGTATCGGGCATATGGGCTAATATTGGACTTATGAATTCGAACTGGACTGGGTAGGGATGCTTTCCCAGTGTTCCATTCCTTTTGTTTATAAACCATTCCCTTATATCCATGTGAGTGTCTATGAAATTTGTTTCTCTAGTCTACTCAGACTAACACAGGTGTCAACTCTGAGTACTTGGCAAAACCACCTACATATCAAAGCTGAATGTGTTTCAATAAAGCATACCATGAACAAATTGGTGAAGCAATCAAGAAGCTGACCTTCAAACAGTTGTGATTTCCCACCTTTTCTGATCTTTGCAATAAAATACATTTAGTACAATTGTTACACATTGAACCTGGTATCTTGCATTTTTGACTTTACTGATGTGGAGACTCATGTGGTCATATTTTAAGCCTTTTGAAATCAATGATAGCAAATTTTACTTGGAAAATTTATAAATGTATAAATTACTCAAAAAGGTAGCTGAGTGGATCTACTAGCAGATAATGGAAGAAAAAAATATGAAAATGGAATAAATTGTTTCTGTGGAAAAAATCTAATTATAGGGTTTCATTAAGTTTGGTAAAAAGACAATAGTGAGATTTCCCTTTCTTTTTCATTTAATCACCAGTATAGCTATTGCAAATAATAATAATAATAATAATAATAATAATAATAATAATAATTACATTTATTTAAGTGGAAATTAATGGGACAGGCTTTTAAAATTGTAGTTTGTGTTAACAATTGCAGCACAAAAAACTTCCTAGTCCAAAATTTGCACGTATTTCAGGGATGGTGATCGCTTCGATGTAGATTCACTGTTCCCACTTTCTCCCTTAGTTCTTCATTCCTATTACCCTGCTGTCCTATCCTTTCTGGTTCCCTGAGCTCTGTTTTTGGTAAAAGGCAGCATTTTAATCTCACATGGCTTGTTATATTGAAAAGTACTTTCCCCCCTTCAAGTTATTTACTTTCTAAGTCTGCCTGTTCTTTGTTTGAACATTGATGTCTGGATGTGGGTTTGGTTTCAGATTTGAAGTGTATCTATTAAAAGTAATAAATACATCATAGTAAATGCCTGTGCAAATACTATATATAAACATTACAAATTGTCTTTTTGACTTCACCTGCTTTCATCGTGTCTCCCAGTGCAGTCCATAACTCCATATGGCCCTAGTAATGCCACTGGAATTTCTCCTATGTGGGATCAGTGTGAAAATATGTAGTGCTCAGAAAAACCTTTGAAATATTAATGAGCATAATAATAATACAAATGTATTACTATCCTTATTATAAGATAAGGAAAGTGAGAGTGAGATAGATAAGTCATATGCTGGCATCTTACACACTACGAAGTGATGATTGCACACATGGTTGCTTCTGCAGCATTTATAAGGCTTGTTGGTAGCATTCTAAGAATCCTTGGGACAACATGTATCCCCATGATCAGGGTGTGGTTTTGGCAGGGCTGGATACTATACCCATCTCCAACATCCCACGATGAACACTTCAACTGCACCAGCCAAGCAGTTCTTGGTTCAAAATCAAATGTACAACCCAAGTGCCTAAAGCCTATGCAAATGTTTTTGACTGAAATTATTGCTATATGTGGGAATAAGTCAAATGATCAAGTCTCATTACTACCTCAGTCTACCTTTAAAGAATAATCTGCCTATGATTTGAGCCAGCAGCAAGGGGAAAAGTATTAGAGAGCAAGGGGAGAGAATCATTGCTGGTGACACCTGTGAGCTCATGGATGCCGTAACTTCTGCACTCACTCAATCACTTCAATTTTCAACTTCCACCTGTAGCAAATCTCTTCTTCTTTTCCTCTCATGTGTGACTATACCAAAGAAAATATTCTTTGAACTGTGTTATACAGTAAGAATAAGGAAAATGCCATGAATTATATAGTTCACTGCTTTAGAAGGACTAAGAAAAAGGCTGTGAACAGAGTAGTCCTGCTTTGGTTCAGATACTAAAGTCAATGCACTATATCTTTGTCTTATTGTTTTGAAAAATAAGAGGTCTGAGATAAATGATCAGATGTGTGCTGTGTATTAAGTGTACATGACAAGATATTATCTTTCCTTAAAGAAAATTTTTTATTGGAGACTCTTACATATCTTATCACAGTTCGTATGTACATCCATTGTGTCAAGAACATTTGTACATTTGTTGTCATCATCATTCTCAAGACATTTGCTTTCTACTTGAGCTTTGGTATCAGCTCCTCTTTTTCCAACTCCCTTTCTGCTTCTCCCTCCCTCATGAACCCTTGATAATTTATAAATTATTTTTTGTCATCTCGTAAGCTGTCCAATGTCTCCACCACTTTCCATGATGTCTGTACTCCAAAGAGGAAGTTATATGTAGATCTTTGTAATCAGTTACCCCTTTCTACCCCACCTTCCCTCCACCGTCCCAGTATCACCACTCTCAAAACTGGTCCTGACAGGATCATCTGTCCTGGATTCCCTGCATTTCCAGTTTCTATCTGTACCAGTGTGCATCTTCTGGTCTAGTTGGATTTGTAAGGTGGGATTGGAATCATAATAATTGGGCCAGGGGGTTGGGGAGTAGGATAAGCATTTAAGAACTAGAGGATAGTTGCATATTTCATTGTTGCTCCTCTGCACCCTAACCTGGCTCTTCTCTTCCCTGTGACCCTTATGTAAGGGGATGTTTAGTAGCCTACAGATGTGCTTTGGGTCACCAATCTGCACTCACCCTCATTCACAATGATATGATTTTTTTGATCCTTGATGCCCAATCTCTTTAACATCTCACAATCACACAGGCTGCTGTGCTTGTCCATGTGGGCTTTGTTGCTTGTGAACTAGATAGTCACTTGTTTACCTTCAAGCCTTTAAGACCCCAGGCACTAAATCTTTTGATAGTTGGACACCATCAGCTTTCTCTGCCACATTTGCTTATGCACACATTTGTCTTTAGCAATCATTTCAGAAAGGTGAGCACACAATGATATGATTTTTTGCTCTTTGATGCCTATACCTGGTCTCTTGAACAACTCATGGTCACACATACTGGTGTGCTTCTTTCATGTGGGCTTTGTTGCTTCTGAGCTAGATGGCCATTTGTTTACACTGCAAAATGCTCTTATCGGCATATTTTATTTAGAAACTTTGTCATTGAAGATCAAAAATAAAATTCCATAGATTTTTTTTCTGACATAGCCTCAGAGACCATGAAAATGAAGTAAAATTTTTTATTTAACATAATTTATTTTAACTTCAGGACTGAAATGGATTAGTTATTATTGATTTAAGTTTCTATTTTTCTTTGAATGTTATATATATGTACATATTCATTCCGACTAATTATATGATTGCATTTCATTTTCTCTTTTTCCTTCTCATCAAAATA
Organism: Nesogale talazaci; assembly: GCA_004026705.1. NCBI lineage: Eukaryota > Metazoa > Chordata > Mammalia > Afrosoricida > Tenrecidae > Nesogale > Nesogale talazaci. The sequence continues at coordinate 10,483 of PVJH01020389.1, read as the reverse complement.
ATTTTTAAAATAATTTATAATTATAACAGTACTTAATTTGGGTAAAATGTATATATGATTCCAATATATAAGGAAAAATTGATGAAGAGACACAAGTACTTGTTGCAACAACTATCTTTGTGTTATTGATAGGTAGTTATGAGATATTTGTATACATGCTAAAATCATAAATACCTTGTGTATAACCCAATAGGAGACTTTTTTATACTCAGATATGTTTTTACACTTCCTTTTTTATTACACAGCAGCACTTTATTTCTTTTCTGTTTTAAAAAATAGTTTTTTGACATATAATTCTCCTATACATCCATACTTCGGTCATATTAAAAAAAGCTGTGTAATCATCTCTATAGTCAGTTTCTGAACATTTTCTTTCTCTTTGTATGACATGTTACCTTCACATTTCCCTCGAACTTCCCCTCACACACTCTCAAAAAGTCCCAAAGTCATGGATAAAGTAATATCTCCATAGATTTACCTATCCTGAATTTCATGTTCTTAAAATACACACACAAAATAACAAAAAACAAAAACAAAGAAAGCAGCAATAGCCAAATTAAACCAGAGAAATATCTGGCTGTTCAAGTATGGAGTACAGTGGGTCACAATGAATGATCACAGCCAGGTGTACTTCTTTTCAAGTAAATACTGGATCAATTCGATGAAATTTTAAATATTATATTTCTAATTAAAAGTGATTTTAAAAACCTCTTCATACATGCACTTAGTTAATATATTTCAATTTATTTGCATGTAGCTATAGTCTAGTACTTGCCATATGAATACAGCCTCTAAACTCAAAAGTGCACAGAAAGCATACAATCATGCCTCATTCCTTTTAGTATTCAACTGATGTAGCTGAGTTAACTGAACCGCACTCATAAAGTGTGCTTATGTAGAAAATTTCAAGGAAAATATGCAGAAATGCAAATCAACTGGAAAAAGAAAATGATTAAGAATACATTGTCACTATACAAAATTGTTGTGTACCTATTTACCAAAATTTTCTTAATTTAAACCATCTAACATGCACCTACTATGTCATCTAGTCATTCCATTCTTAATTTTTTTCAAAGATAAATAAGATTGTACATCCATACAAATATCTCTGACCCCAAAGTCTCAAACTTGAAATTATCTAAAAATGTTTCCATTAGTAGGAAATCAGTTACATTCAATTGTTTACTTGAAACAGTTGTATATGATTTCATGGAATGTTAAGTTAGATACTTTATGAAGTCACAACCCTGCTAGAACACGTTGGGATATTCACTTCCAAACACTGTGTGGCATTCCTATTTCAATTTATCTGTATGGCAGGTGTCACCTAGTGACTTCAACACTGCCACAATTAAATCATTATCGTATAGCATAGCATCATAGCTTGTTTCTCTTAAGCTTTTTTTTGACCCAACTAATATTACTATCTAAAATTCAACCTAAATTTACTGGCTTATTGAGGATTAAAGCTTCAACTAAAACAGCGAAAACTGAAATCTCTATCCACACTATTGTGTATCCTTCATTTCATCCTGCCGCTTCACAACAGTATGCTATTTTGATCTGCTTCAAAGTATTTAGTTCATTTTGTGAAACACTGATTTCAATTAAACACTGATTTTGAGAATATAGTATGAAGAGTTTTGAATCTGATGACATGTTAAATAGTGTTGCAGCTCTTCATTTGAGTTCCTAGCTAGTATAAATAGCTCATCGCTCAACTCTCTGCAAAGAGGTTAATGATTTAAACTAGTCTAGAGTCCAAGAGGTCAGAAACTTGCAAATTCTATGCGCCTGTATATTCTGCACACGTAGGGTTTACATGTGTAGGGACTGATGTGATGACAACTGACAACAAGCGTTTTTCTACTTAGTAATTCTATGATCTTAATCATCTATTTGACCATCTCAATGCAGGATTAATATTTAATGTTCTCATTCCATGGAATTGGTTGGAGTAGCAGTTCTCAACTTGTGGGTCTCAACCCCTTTGGAGTTCGAATGAACCTTTCACAAGGGTCACCAAATTAATAACAGTAATAAAAATTACAGTAAATAATTTTATGATTGGGGACAGAGTTCTAACCACAACATGAAGGACTGAATTAAAGGTTGCAGCATTAGGAAGGTTCAGAACCACTCGGTTACAGATAAAAGAGTATTAACCTTCCTTCACCAGTGTACAAGTTTTGTGGAAGGATCTCTCTTTCTATTTTCTTTCTTGGCTTTCTTTTCAAAACCCCAAACAATACTCAAATCATCAATATGATATCCAGAACGATAGTCTTTACAGAAGTAGACTGCCACATCTTTCTTTTACAGAGCAACTTCTTTTTGAAGAGTTAGAGAATTGATCAAGGATTTCTCACATTTATTATTATGTAAAATTACTTCATAAAGAATCTCTTTATTCTTTTAATTTTAGTTTATTCTTAAAACAAAATTCAAGTAACGATTCAGAATTTCTTTGTTTTCTTTATGCAAGTATTTTGCTAATGATTACATATTTTTATGCATACTTATTCCTCAAATTATGTGACCTTTGACAACTGCTTGACCATTGACTAATTAATCTAAATATAAAACTAGCAGTATACTATTTTCTAGATAAAGTATGCTGAAAACGACTTGGCTTCATAGGTGTGGAAAATTTTAATTAGAATTCAAATTAATCTGTCTAGCAAGTACAAATGCTCAAAGATAAGATATTATCCTTGGGTGATAGGCAGTTTTCTTTTTTAGAAAATGCTTAAATTAGAAAAATCCTCATGTTAGTGGGGTGGTGTTTGCATTTGCTGATCATTCAAAAGCAGTGATTCATCCAGACAACTCAAGTGGATTTCTATAACAGGATTCTACTGAACTTTTTCTATTTCTTTATGAGGGAAAGATAATAGTCTTTTCATAATTCAGATCAGACACAGGTGGCTATTACCCTTTATGGGAATGTAGTTAGAAAGACACTCATCTTTAATAGTGGAAAAAGGGAAAGATTTAAAAAAACTATGCAGAAAGATTGGTTAAAATGCAATAGTGTCTTTAATCAAACACTACAATTTTCCTTGTTGAATTCTTCCATGTAGTTTCTCAGGACAAGCATCACTAAATGAGAGATGGAGAAAACATTGTATCCATAGAGGATGCTTAGTTATAAAACTATTATTTCTTGGAATAACAATTGTAAGGACCTTGATTTAATACAAAAGTAAGGAGCAATTCATGAAGTTATGCTTATGCTACTTTAGACAACCAAATTTCAGCTATGTCTGACTTTTTCTGTCAGGTAAGATACATTTGAGGAAATACATTTGAGAAATCCTTAAGTACTAGCTATAATTAGTCAAGCAAACGGAAACATCATTCTATCTGCATGCTGTGGGTTCAGACTCTTCTATCATAGTTAGGTGGATAGATACTATAAAACAGTGAACTGATTTGATCCCTAGAGTTTAGCTCTTTTCTCAAGATCAAATTTGGTACTTTTCTCTATCTGTCTTGTTTTCTATGACATTCTACAATCTTTCTTTTTTCATGGGATATGGCATTAAAGATGTTACCAGTTGATTAGAAATAAATTTTGATACTTTCAGAAAATAAAACCAGAAATAGTACATACTACCACAGCTCTTCAAAGTTTCTTCCTCCATAAACATATTAGTTGTCAAACACAAATTGAGGTAGTCATTACATGAACTTTTTTTGAAAAGCACTCATTAGATTTCTCAAAGCATTAGGTATTTGGGACAACTGTGAGTTGCTATTACAAAATACTGATTGGTGGGGAGTAACAGATGAGATATGAGATACTCATATCTATCTTACATATTCACTCCTTTGAGAAACATTTTTGGATCACTGCATTATAAGCTACTTCTTTTCTTAAATCTACATAAATTTAAAGTAAGTTTGAAGCCATCCAATTAGTCCAATATTCTCCCCAGCCCTACAATTCAGGCTTCCTTTTTCCTTTGATATTCCTTACTCAACGTCTAACTTTTACCTGCATTTGAAAATTTTGAAAACCCCCTTGTTTGTTGCTAGTGCACCTTATTCCCTTGTAATACCCTTGCTTTTCAAGACTCTAAAGAGATCTCGTGCAACACGTTTACCTAATTCAATACGTCTTTAGATTTCTTGACTAGTGCTTCCAAGAGCACGGACAGTGGATCTGAGCAAGGTAAAATACTTGGAAATTTTAATCTTTTCTCCAATTATGATGATGCTATATACCTGTTGGTTCAGTTTTGAGGATTTTACTTTTCTTCATATTGAGCTGTCATCCACACTATAATCCTTCATTTCTGTCAACAAGACTTTCAAGTTCTCCTCATTTTCAGAAAGTAAGGTTGTGTCATCTCTATATCACAGATTGTTCATAAGACTTTAGATTCTATATTCTTTTTCATAAAATGCAGCTTCTCTGATTATTTGCTCGCATACATATTGCATGATTATGGTAAACGAATGCACATGATGCACACTTTTCTTGATTTTTCCTTGCAGTTTTTCTGTGTTCTATTTATGTCACTGCCTCTTAATTTGCATACAGGTTTGAATAAGTGTGATTCAGTGTTTAGGATGCCATTTTTCATGAAATATCTTAGTTGTTTTTTTTTTATTGACCCACATAGTTAAATGCCTTTATGTAGCCAATTAAACACAAGTAAACATATTTCTGATATTCTCTGTTTGAAGCCAAGATTCAACTGATGTCCCTTGTTCCACCTCCCTATTCTGAATCTGGCAGGAATTTCTGGTGTCCCCTCATTGTACTGTGCAATAGTCACATGGCCTTCAGCAAAAAATTTCTTGCATGTGAGATATGATATTGTTCCATAATTCGAGCATTCTCTTGGAATTTGAAATGACTAAAATATGGATATTTTCGAGTGAGGTGGTCACTGTCTTCCGAATTTCTTTTCATAGACAGTAGTTGCTTCCAGTGCCTTATCAACTGGAAATATTTAATTTGTGTTTCATCAATTTCTTGAGTCTGCTTATTTTATTATTTTTGTTTTTACTAAGGGCAGCTTGGACTTCTTTCTTCAGCATTGTTGGTTCTTTATTATTTGCTACTTCTTGAAAGAACTGATTTTGCCTAGTTATTTTTGGTATAATGACTCTGAATTATTTCCTTCTTCTCTTCATGCTGCCTGTTTCAGTGGACATTTTACCAAAAGTATCTCTCAATTTGCAATTTGATGCTGGGAGTTTTTAACTGATTTATTTAAGTTTAAGAGTGTGCTCCTTCCAACTCTATGACTGCGTTACTTAATTCTTGGTTTTCTAATTCTAGGGTTATGGATATTTCATTATAATAATTTATTTACTCTTCTCAAGCTGCCCTTTGAAAGTTTCTATTTAGCTATTTGTCTTCATAATTTCCTCAATTTTCCCTGGCTACTCTTTGATTTAAAACATTTTTCTCAGTTTCTTCAAACATCTACTGTGATATTTTCTTTTTTTCTTGTCTTCTTAAGGACACTTTCCCCTCTTTTTTTCTTTATGGTGTTCTTTATGTCATTCCACCGCTCATCAGGTCTTCTGAAATCAGTGTTCAATGTGTCTCATGTGGTCTTAAGAAGGTACTGAAGTTCAGGTGGAATATACTCAATTGTGTATCATAGCAAACTGTTGATAAACTGAGAAGAATGGGGATTCCAGACTGCTTAATCATGTTGATGTGGATTTTGTCCATGGGTCAAGAGGTAGTTGAGCAAACAGAGCAAGAAGATACCTCGTGGTTTCAAATCAGGAAAGGGGTGCATCATGGTTGCATCCTTTCATCATATTCATCCAATCTGTAGACTGAACAAATCATCAGGAAAGCTGAATTATATGAAGAAGCATGCACAATAAGGATCAAAATCAGGCTTATTACCAACCCGAAATATGCAGATGACACAATCTTACTTGCTGAATGTTAGGAGGACATGAGATGCTAATTAAGGGAGATCAAGGATTTTGGCTGTTGGTATAGATTACTACTCACGGCCATGAAGACTAAAATCCTCACAACTAGACTAATCATGGTAAATGGAGAAAAAAGATTGAAGTTGTCAAGAATGTTGTCATACTTGAATCCACAATAAATGTTCATGGAAGCACCATTCAACAGATCAAGATGCATATTGGGTCAGTTCCATCTACTGCAAAAGACCTCTAGAGTATTGGAAAGTAAGGATGTTACTTTCAGGAACAAAATATTTTTATTTCTTCATATGAGTGTGAATATTGGACATTTATTAAGGAATACTGAAGAATGTATGCATTTAATTATTGGTGCTGGAGAAGAACATAGAAACTATCAAGGCTTGCCAAACGGACAAATATGTAAGTCTGGTCTTGGAAAAGAGAAGCATGCATGGTAAGGCTTGATCTTACATACTTTGGATGTGTTGTCAAGAGAGACCATTACCCAGAGAAAGACAGGAAGTTTAATCAGGTAGAAGGGCAGAGAAAAAGAGGACGACCCTTCCAAGAGGAATTGACACAGGGGCTGCAACAATGAGCTCAGCGCAGGAGCAACAGTGAGGATGACAAAAGGCCAGGCGGCATTTCCTTCTGTTGTGCATAGGGCCTCTGTGGGTCAGAACCCTCTGTGGTCCCTAACAGCAATAAGTTTGTATTTTGATTCTCTTAGACTGGCTTTACTTTTCTTCTCCCTCAGCCTATGTTTACAGATGAGCAATTGGTATCCGAATTCATGTCTCTAAAGCAGTGGTTCTCAAGTTCCTAATTTTGTGATCCTTTAAGACAGTTCCTCTTGTGGCTGTGACTCCCTCACCAGAAACTTATTGTTGTTGCTATTTCATAACTGTCATTTTGCTGTGAGTCTGGCAACCATGGTGAGTGGTTCTCCCCACAGGTGGAGAACTGCTGCTCTAAAGGGCTTCAATTATTTTGTAGGTAAATCTACTGCTGTCAGGTTCATTCCAACTCCCAATCTATACAGGGCTTCTAAGGCTGTTAAATCATTATAGTAGCAAGCTGCTCATTTTTCTCCTGTGCTGCAGCTGGCGGGTATGGAATATCAGCCTTGATCTTGGAAGCCAAATGCTTGGGTCATAGTGCCAGCAGGAATCTTATTTGGTTGTGTAGGAGAGTGCAATTATTGTAATTGTAAGGCCATCATTTAATTCATAATGGATATCATTAACATAGGGAATCCTGACTATAAGCCTGGAAACCTAGACTGGTAAGATTCTCCAAGGATTTTTAATTATGCAGGAATTTTCCAAGGGTTATTATACAGTTATTGGAAAACTTTATTGATGTTATGTAGTCCTGTGTGGATCCAAGGAAGAAAAAATGAGGAGGGTTCATGGTGCTTATCCTGTAGCTTCTCTTTATACTTTCAGTCTCAGAAAACCATGGGAGATCACTATGAATTGTCATCCACTCAATGGCAGCTAGTTTGGGTTTGGTTTCTCAATATCCTGGAGTTTACAGAATGAAGTTGCCAGAACATTTTAAAACATTGATTTTATATTTTCAGTTGCGTCAGGTAATAGAGTTCAGACTAGTTATTATGAGAAAAACAAGATAAGAAAATTTAAAAGGAGAAACAGTTAAAAAGGAAACAGGTGTTAGAGTAGCTTGAACAGGTGGAATAGATATCTAATATTGTACTCCCTATGTTGTTCTGTTAATTTAGAAACCATATCTTGCATCAAAGCAGATCCTCCCTCCCTCCCTCTACCCTTACTCTTTAATAAAGATATGCCAGTGTTACAATAACAGACAGGTCAAAGGGTTTAGGTATATCAGAAAACAGGGTGTTTAAAAGCAGCTCTAAAATAGTGTAATAGTTATGAAGTGGGCTGCGATCTGATCTTCAAGGTTGGCAATTTTAAATCAACCACTCAGCTGGAAAAAGTCAGTTTTCTAAACTCATAAACAGTTAGGAGGTGTGAAATGCAGGAGCAACCCTAAGCTCTCATATGGAGTCACTATGCATAACCTGTAATAAAGAGTCCAATGGGTTGGCATCAGCTCATGCCAGTGAGTCTGTGTTGGCTTTTTTGGTAAAATTTTAGAAATAGCACTTCTAATTGTATCTACCAGTGAACTCATATGTTATAGAAACCTTAAAATACATTGAAATTTAAATGTTCACTAAAACCGGAATCTGTGTGGCAATCTGAAATGTGCACTTAAAAGAAAATGATGAGTTTAAACTTAATGGACTGAAACTTTAATTCTGCTAAGGTCAGCCCACAAGAGCATGGAGCATAGCCGTATTAGCCTTACCAAACTTAATTCTGACTTTCGAACATGTGAAAATATAAGACCTTATATTCTGTTACAATGAAAGTCAATGTATTTATTAGAGGATATTATGACTATAGTCAGGTAACAATTTGCAAGACTGGAATTTTTTTAAAAATCATTTTGTTGAGGGGTCATACAACTCTTATCACAATCCATTCATACATACATTGTATGCAAAGCACATTTGTACATTTGTGGCTCTCATAGTTCTCAAAACATTTGCTTTCTACTTAAGCCCTTGATAACAGCTCCTCAATCTCCCCTCCCTGTACCCTTCCTCATGAACCCCTGATAATTTATAAATTATTATTATTTTGTCATAACTTACACGGTCAGAGGTATCTCTTCAGCACCTTACATGATGTCTGTAGCCCAGGGAGGAGGTTATATGTAGAACTTTTTCATTGGTTCCACCTTTCTATCACACCTTTCCTTCACCCTCTTGGTTTCACCATTTCATCCTGAAATGATCATCTGTTCTGGATTCTCTGTGTTTCTGGTTCCTATCTGTACCAATGCACATCCTCTAGTGTAGCCAGTCTAGCGTGATAGTTGGGGTGGTGGGAGTGTGTGTGGGGGGAAGCATTGAAGAATGATAGGAATGCTGTATGTTTCATCACTGCTACACTGAACTCCAGCTGGCTCATCTCTTCCTCTGACCATTCTGTAAGGGGATGCCCATTATCTAGAGATGGGCTTTGGATCCCCAATCTGTACTCCCCATCATTCACAATGATATGATTTCTTGTTCCTTGATGCTAGTACCTGATCACTTTGAAGCCACGGATCACACAAGCTGGTGTGCTTCTCCCATGTGGACTTTGTTGCTTCTGAACTGGATGGCCGCTTGTTTATCTTCAAGCCCTTAAGACCCCAGACTCTATATCTTTTGATAGTTTGGCATCATCAGCTTTCTTCACCACATTTGCTTATGTAAACATTTGTCTTCAGCAATCATATCAGGAAGGCGGGCACACAATGATATTAATATTTTTCTTTGGTGACTGATAACTGATCCCTTTGAATGCTCGTGGTCACATAGGCTGGTGTGTTTGTTCCTTATGGGTTTTGTTGCTTCTGAAGTGCATGTAAGCTTGTTTACCTTCAAGTTTTTGAGACCTAAGATGTTATATGATTTGATATCTGGGCAGCATCAGCTTTCTTCACTACTTTTGCTCACGTACACATTTGTCTTCAGTAATAGTGTGTGGAAGGTGAGCATCATGGAATGCCAACTTAATAGAACAAAGTGTATTTGCATTGAGGAAGTGCTTGATTGGTGGCCCAATGCCTATCTGCTGCCTCAATGCTAACCCTATAAGTATATGCACATAGATCTATTTTCCCAGCATCATATATAAATATGTATAAAATGTAATATGTATAAATATGTATATAAATATAGTAGTTTGGGGAAATAATAATTACGTGTGCTTGACATAGGAGAGATCAAATGCCTCACATTGTGGAAGTCTATTTGCAAAATACAGAATGGAGCTAGATGCGCATGGTGAAGCACTGTGTAGCTCATCCATACAGTCTTTCATGTCTGTTCGGGTAGTTCTGTGATTGCTTTTAACTTAGTACCTCGTCTCGTGGTCACACATTGAGTCGCTAACTGCAAGATGAGCAGTTAGAAACCACTAGTTGGTCTAAGAGCGAAAAAAGCGTCCTTCTAATCCTGTAAAGAAGGACAGTGTCATCAACTGTCAGGGTCGGTTCTCCTCTCTTTTACAGGGTGGCCGGGAGTTGACATTGCCTCCAGGACAGTGAATCGAATCTTTGGCTTTGAGTGCATATGTGCAAGCCCTTTAACTCCCAGAACTTACCATGAACCCCCAGAGCTGTTGTTCACTCTCCATAGCCCCAATTCTCTCCATTATACTTCTGATTTTGGGTTACTTTGTATAATCAGAGGTGCAGTCTCTACTTATTTTCTTACTAACACCAGGATAAACATGCATTTTGAAAATGCTCTTGTGCATTAAGTTATAAATAAGCTAGTCTTTTGAAGCAGATCAGCAGAGTTCTATTTTCTTTACCCTCCTCCCCCCAGAAGATCACTTCCTACACCTCTGCATTGCAACATGCTTTTTCTAGAGAAATGCCTTTGTTCCATGAATCAGCAAGCACCTGGCTTCCTCAGCTTGCCATGCTTGTTGTGAAGCCCCTAGACTATGTGAGGGAACTCAGGCCTCATTATCTTAGC
>PVJH01020388.1:16532-40890 GCA_004026705.1 Nesogale talazaci | reverse complement strand
GGGAGGCGGGGCAGTGCCCGCTGGACAGGAGAACGATAAGCAGCAGCGGCTGCAGGAGCCCAGGCCCGAGCCAGGGGTGCCAGCATCTCCTTTCCCAGCCGGAGTGTCCTCCGAGCAGAGGCGAGTGACTCCGCGGCCGGGTGGCCACCGGCACTTTGACCAGCCTCTCTGGGAGAAGCAGCAGGCCTAAGCTGGACTCGAGCCCTTCCCTCGGGGACACAGGTTCAAGTGGACTCTCGAGCACAATTCAGCCCAGAGCCCTTGTGACTTCAGCCTACACCGTGGCACAAACGCGCTGCAAACTTCTCTCCAGAATGTTCCTTAATGTGCGGTTCGCTCTGCGGACTCTGTGACTCTCCGTCGCCTGGGCTGTTCGCGTGACTTGCACGCGGGTCTCCCTGCTCCGCCATCGCGCCCTAAGGCGGGAGGCCTGTTGCCAGGGCTCCAGGATGTCGGGCAGTTACTGTTGCAGCTTTCTCAAAGCCTTGCTGGGTCAGCGTTCTCCTATGTTGCAGGCGGCTTTCAGCTCCTCAGGGTTTCGAGGCCCACTTGACTTGTTTGTGCCCGTTCACCGGCGGCTTAGGACATCTCACCCGTGATGGTGGGAATCCCTGGAACTCTGTCGGGTCAGACTGCCAACCTCTTCCCCTCCTTCCTTAGGCCTCGATCTTGTAATACAGGTCCTCACATTTTGATGTCCTCCTCCCCCCCACCCCCACCATAACATTATTTGCGTTCCTACTTCATCCCTGTCATTTTGCTACTGTGATGAATCGGGTGCACCCCGTGAAAGGGTTGTTCGACCCCCCCCCCCAAGGGGTCGCGACCCACAGGTTGAGAACGACGGCGCCCAGCCTCGTTGACTGCACTTGCTTATGCACGTGGACTTCTTTGGCTGTGTTCCCTCCTCCCAGATCATAAATTGCTTCCGCTGAGCAAGACCATCACCCAGCACTTACCTCATAGGTCCTTGTAGGGAGTGATGGAGATAATGTGTCCGAGGGCCGGGCACACGGTAAGTACTGATATCAGATAGCCGTAATTGTGTAAACAAATCACATCCTGTGCGGTGTGAGCGATGATGGCAGGAAGTACAAAGTGCCTGGGAAATGCGCAGGCAACTGAGGAAGGCGAAGGGGTGGCTGGTGGCTGCTGCCGTGGGTTGGGAGCCCCGCATTCCCAGCTGGAGCTTTTACTACCTGCTTCATCAAGCATTTCTGGAGTTCAGTAGTGGCCACGCGTCATCTTTCCAGCTGTCCAGAGTGCTTTTTGAAATTTCTTCCTGTCCTGCCAGTTCTAGCCTCTCCCACCCGTGGGCACCAGGCCTGGGTCCAGGCCGCACCACCCAGAGGCGTGTGTGTGACGCAGATTCTGACATGAGCCACAGGAAGAAGCCAGCTGGAGCCCAAGCTGCTGTGTCTGCTGGGGGGTGGTCCACAGCACTGGGTTCCGGGGTAGTGCTTCTCAGTGGTCAAGGTCAAGAGGGGGAGTGAAATCAGTGCTGGCCGGTGGCAGCAGGCCCGGGTCCCTGCCTCTTGGAACTTGGCATGGATGGCAGTTTCCTTACTGGGTCACGGTGTGGGTTGTTCCTCCTGGATGTGTCTTCTCAAGTCTATTCTTGACTAAAATTCTTTTTCGCTCCGGTTAGCCAGGCACGAGAACCAGGCCAGCTCTTTGCATTAAAGGGACGACTGACATCGCACAGAAGAAGCCTGCCCGAATTTACTGCAGGAATCCTCTGGTGACACGGAGAGGTGAGCTCCACTTCTTCCTTCTTCATCCGCTCCCGGACTTCCGTTCAGACCAGGAGGGCTCTGGGACGCAGGGAAAGACCCACCACCGCCCCAGCAACGGGAAGCCAAAATCAGCATGCCTGCTCCACTCTGACTCAGGCCAACCTTGGGTGTGTCAGTGCAGGACGGGGCTGCGGACTGTTTTCAGGGAAGCAGGTTGCCACACCGTTCTTCCACGGCGCCTCTGGGTGGACTCGAAGTGCCAGCTCTTCAGTTACCAGACCTGTGTACGACCACTGATGGTCCCCTGGCCTCCTTCCTGCCCCCACATGGGCGGAGGGAGTACCTTCCTGCCTGGGTTTTTCCCTGCAGGATTGGGATTCGCTTCCCACTTCCTGCATGGCATAATCACCGGACCCCTTCTCTGTATCAGGATCAGTCAGAGACACAAAGATGGGTAAGAGGGGAGGTCTCAGCGAGCTTCCGGACCGGAGGAAGAAACAAAGTGTTCCAAGCCTCAGAGAGTGGCTGCTAAGGACAGCACATGATCATTGAATACCTGTCACCCTGGACCACACATGGTCACCGGGCGTGTTACCATGACCCACAGAGCTCAGCAGATTTCTGCCCAGCTTGTCTGTCTCCTCCCCCTGCAGTTTCAGGGAGGAGAATGGGTTCTTTTCCCTTTTAAGAGAGGGCGGCAGCCCGGTCTCTATTTCATGTTCCAGAATGTCTCCTTGTGGGGAAGACTGGCAGTAGCGATGCCTGCTTCCTGTAAGGGAGCGAGTGATCATCACCTCCTCCTCTGTGTGTGTCTGCATTGAGATCACATGACTAGTCCCTAATGAGCTGGCCTCAGCCTTAGCTGACCTCCGTTTTGAAGAGCCCTGTGAGTATAACATTAACAATCTTCCCAAGTGGTGCTACCCCACAGTAGCCAGTTAAAAAAAAAAAAAAAGTCTTGTTGAAAATAAATACAGAGAACCAGAAGAACTAGATGGTGCCTGACCACCATCACCACCACTCCCAATTACCTTAGAACAGTGGTTCTCAACCGGTGGGTCACAACCCCTTTGAGTGTTGAATGACCCTTTCACAGGGCACTCCCGATTCATACAGTTGAAGAATGACAGCGATGAAGTAGCAATGGAAATAATTTTATGGTTGGGGGTCGCCACCACATGAGGAACTGTATGAAAGGGTCCCGGCATGAGGGAAATTGAGAACCACAGCCTTAGAAGGCCCTGCCTAGAAAGGGGGAACACATGGAACAAAACTCAAAATCACGAGAAAGACCAGTTTTACTGGTTGAATGGAGACCGGTGGAACCCTGGACACTGGAGCCCTTAGAACTCTTAGGCCTGGAGCTGAACGCCTTCCCATGCTCAAGTTTTAGCCCAACAATCTCCAGGTCTGTTCGGGGGAGAGCACACCAGGGAGGTAGTCACCCCTCAGAAGACCCAGTCATTTGAGATTTTGTTAAAAGGCAGCATTTGCTCAAGGACAAAGTCTGGGGCGGACGGAAAGTGAGGAAAGAGAGAGGACTGTAAAGATGAATCATGGGAAGGGGGTGGGAGAGGTGACGCTCCGTTGTGGAGGCTGCAGTCGATGGCATGGAACAAAAGTGTGCCTGGATTGCTCGATGGAAACCTCTTAAACCTTCATCACGTTCTTCTTCTTCTTCTTCTTTTTTTTTTTGGCATCACTGCTCCCTGGTGGGAGTAGGAAGCCCAGCCTTGCTCCTGGAGAGCTGCTGCTGGATTTGAACCACCAACCCTGTGGGCTGCAGTCCCGCACTCAACCACGGCGCCACCGGGGCTCAGCCCTGTCACATTCTTATAAAATCGCTGAAAAAGGAGAAAGAGGAACTGACAGCAATGACTGGGTCACCCCACTCGAGAGGAATGAATTACAGAACTGTGATGAACAGTCATTGGATGGGGTAAGATATGGCAAAAAAAAAAACAAACCCAATTAACTATAATAATAATAATAATAATAAGGGTCCCTGGAGGTCAGGGTGGTGGTTGAGGGGATCAAGGGGAGCTGATTTCCTTCTTTCCTTTTTAATCATTTCATTGGGGCTCATACAATTGTGATGACAGTCCATCCATCCATTGTATCGAGCACATTTAAAAAAATGATTTTATTGGGGGCTCTTACAGTGCTTAAAACATTCAATACATCACTTGTATCAAGCACATTTGTACACATGCTGCCATTTCATTTCCAAATATTTTGTACTTGAGCCCTTAATATAAGCTCCTCTGTCCTCCTCTTTTTTTTTATTTTTATAAGTCACTTTCTTGAAGGCTTGTAGCAAGCATATTTTGTACCTTTGTGGCCCTCATCTTTCTCAAGACATTTCCTTTCTACTTGAGCCCTTTGTATCAGCTCCTCAGTTTTCCCCTCCCTTCCCACCCTCCAGGGGACTTGATTTCAAAGAGTTCAATAAGAAATAAAATGTTTTGAAAATGATGTTGGCAGCAATTGTGCAATTACACTTCATCTAATTGAATTATGGATGGTTATAGTATCTGTAAGAGCTCCCAATAAAATGTTCTAAAAAAAAAAAAAAAGGGAAAAGAGATTTTACACAGCAAAACATACCAATTCAATTGCTACATGAGGGATTCAGTGACCTTGGAAACATTCTCTGAGTTGGACAATCTTTCTCCCCCAACCTTTTCCAAACGATTCCTCCCCCATTCACAAACTCCCGGCCCCTGATCTCTAGCCAGTGTTTTGAGTTGCTCCTGTCAGGTTAACCCCACAGACTCGAAAAGATCCATTAACGTGTTCTTTAAAAGAGCAGAACGCTCACGTAGACACTCGTACCCAATTAAGCTCGATTGTCTGGTTTAAAGAAGATTTCAGGGGTGTGTGTTGAGTGGAAGGCTCAGCGATGCTCCCAGGGCAATGGTTTTGGGCTTCCGTCCAGCTTCGATGGCTTCAGAGACTCCAGCTTCTTCCAGGTTAGTTTTGCTCGTCCCTCGTCTCTAGCTCTCGGTGCACAACCGCCCCGCTGCCTTCGGAGCCTCCCCATTTCACCACCGGTGAGCTTTGCTGGTGAAGAAACGGCTTTCTGGGAGAAGGCAGCCCCAATCCATGCTCAGCAAAAGAAACACCTTTCAACAGACGCACAATCTGCAGGGAACCACTCTGTTTACCCAGATACCACCCCCCCCCCCCACCGAATGTCATGGACTCCTTGGCTTCGCGGGGGGCCGGGGGTGGGGACACACACAACAACGACACAGCCACGTGCTCGATCTCCAAGGACACATCCCGATAAAGCACATGGCATGTGAGTTGCCGTTTGCCTACTGCTGCTCTAGACCCCCGAATGAGACCCTCTGGGGGTGAGACCCAGACATCCGTGTTTGGGAAGCTCCAAAGTGCAGCCAAGGATGAAACTCAAGGAGAATGGTAGAGAGGCTTCCTCATAAAAAAACAAAACAAAACAAAACTCAACAACCCTGAAGTTAGCCAAGAATTGAAGATAACTGTCGTAGGCTGGGTTCTCTAGAGAAGCGAAGACGGCGTCAGTGCGTTGCAGGCGTGCATTTCTCTCAAGGAGATTGGCCATACAGTAGCCAGTAAATCCAGGTCTAGGCAGGTTCCAAGTCTGTAGGAGGCGCTTCCTCCCTCTTGCACCTGTGGGCACTGAGGGACCTAAGGTTGTCAGGATGCCTACGGTGCCTACAGAGGGAAATGAACTCAAGGTAAGCAAGTCAGGCTGGTGGCTGCAGAGATGAATGGGTCAGATGGTAGGCTGCTGAGGACTGCTGGGATTGTGTCTTCTGTGTCCTTACTTTCTTTTAAACATTTTTTTTGTGTGGGCATCACTGCTTCTAGTGGCCGTGGGTGCTGCTCCTGAGAGCTGCTGCTGGATTTGAACCACCAAGCCTGCGGGCCGCAGTCCCGCACGCAACCATTTACGCCACCGGGATTCAGCCCCGTGTCCTTACTTTTTATCATGGACCGAAGTCATTTAGATGCCGCCACAGTTTGGTTTCTGTATTTCTCCTTGACTTGCCATGGGTGTTTGATTCCTAATGATGGTGCACACATTCTGCTTTAGGTAATTGATAAGACAGTGGAAAATGCTGGAAGGAAGCCTTAGGGGAGTTTAAAGTTTGACACTGGAAAGATGGGAACAGAGGTAGGGCACAATACTGTACTATGTTAACTTTGGAACCATGTGTTCATTTTGCCTGACTAGACTAACTTTTAAATTCCAACAGGAGAAAACCCAAGATAGGTAACACTGCCTCCTTGTTGTATGTAGGAGGGCAAATGCCACCTTTGAAACCTGGTGGAGGAATAAAGAAGAAATCCATTCTCACTGCCCTATGAAGCCACTACCATCCCTGTTCTATAGACAGGGAAACTGAGGCTCTGTTTTACTGAGCACCCCCTGCAGGTCACAAGTCTCTCCACAGATGTCTCTTGGGAAAGCTTTGTTTCAATTCATGCCTCAGGAGCAAAATATATTAGGCTTTTCATTTTAGGGTTCAGATTTTTTTTCTGATTTCAGAAATCTACTCTCTCACGCTGAAAATTTGCTTGAGTTCTCGACCCTTGAATCCTCTGGTTCTTCAGAAATACGAAATAAGCTAACAGCCATGAAGATGGGGTGATGAACTTGAGTATCACAGGGCCCTGGTTTTACTGTGGAAGGTGACAACTGGTGATGGCTGTGGGTCTGTGACAACTGCGCAGTGACTGATCAACCTGGGTAATTAAAATAAATGCTCTTTCCCCCCTGAAATCCATCTTTATCAGGGGGCTCCTGGTATAGGGAGGTATTCCACAGAAGGCAGAGCTGGGCCAGAACAGGCGCTGGGTAGCAACAGACAGCTGCCTCTCTCTGCCTTCCCGCTCTCAGAAGAGGGAACCGTGAGCTGCTTTTTGCCAGTCACTTGTATACGCCCCTGTAGGAGCCTTTCTCCATCACAGCCCAGAATGTCAGGAGCAGTGCCAGCGGCAGAACCTGTGTCTACCCCAGGCCTGCGCAAACCGAGTGAGGCTCGGTGACATTCATAGCTAGGCTGTCACCCTGAACCTAGGACCTGCTCATCTTGTCACATATGTATCCTTAATCCCTCCTACTAAATCTACTGCGTATACACCCCTAAGTCATCTCCCGTCCATGGCTGTATTACCCCTAATACAACCCCTTCCTGTGATATATGTCTTTACCAGTAATCAGGGGGGGTTGCATGCCCCCAAAGATATATAAGTCTTGATAAGAAATAAATTGCTCTCTCTCTTCTCTGGTCCTCCTTTCCTCTCCCTCCTACCCTCCTTCCCCACTCCCCCTCCCTTGCTCTCCTCCCCTCTCCTCCTTCCCCATCTCCATGTGGACCATCAAGAGAGGCTGAGGTGAGCATGCTACCAGGAAATGTGTCTGACTCCTTTCTCTTTTTATTTTTTTTTTGGGGGGGGGGAATCACTGCTCTCAGTGGTGGGAGTAGGAGGCCCAGCCCCACTGCTGGAATGGAACCTCCGTCCCAGTGGGCCGCAGTCCCGCGCACAACCACTACGCCACCGGGGCTCAGCCCAACTCCTTTCTTTTACTCTCCCTCTTATCTCTCTTATTCTCTATGTCTTTACTATAATCTTTATATATTATCGCCGTACAATCGTGCTACCGGACCCATGGTGATTTGTTAGGGGCTGGCTCCCCTCACACCCCACCACTCTCTAAAAGCAGGGTTCTACCTTGAACAACCACTGTGCACAACCTGCATAAGTGTATGGAGAGGCCCTGGTTGGCATCTACAGTGGTTTGAGGGCACCCCTAACATTCACGTCTCCTCCGAACCTGTGACTGTGCCCTTACTAGGAAATAGGGTTTTTACAGATGCCATCCAGTTCAGAGGAGATGGTTCTGTATGAGCGTGGGTCCTACATTCAATGACAGGGAGATTTGCAGACAAAACGGCACCCAAGGATGAGGCCATGTGCTGTTGGAGGCAGACATCAAGAGAGAGCCAACGACCAGCCCAAGACTGTCGGCAATCACTAAAACTAGGAGTGAGGGGTGAAACAGATCTCCCCGCAAGCTTCCAGAAGAAACTAGCCCTGCTGACGTCTCCATTTTGGACTTCTGGCCTCTAGAATTATGACAGAATCCACACCTGTGTCTTCAGCCACCACGTTGGTGGTAATTTGTTACAGCAGCCACAGGAAACTCACACAGCATCTTTCACCATCTTGGAGCTTCTACAAGTACTTCATCAACTGCACAAATGCAGGAGAACAGCTTTATTCTATGCAGCAGGAATGATTCTGGAAGGTCACATGCTGTTCTTAAAAAAAGAGCATTCACCACAACATCAACAAAAACGTGAAGAAGCCTTAATTTCCCCTAAAAATTGGCCATTGTGGTCTTTGCCATGGCTTTCTCTTGTATATTGCTCACTTTGTAAGTGATGGCAATGCTATGGCAACCCCTATTTGTTTCTGCCTCTTGGCCTACGCTGTGGTCACATCATTCATCTTGGTTTTTTTGGGGGGGGGCATCACTGCTCTCTGGTGGTCGTGGGAGCTACCTAGCCTTGCTCCCAGAGAGCTGCTGCTGGATTTGAACCGCCAAGTCCATGGGCCGCAGTTCTGCACTCAACCACTACGCCACTGGGGCTCAGCCCAATGTCATTCATCTTTCAGTTCATGTATTTTATTTATTTTGTTGCTGAGAATAGACAGCATAACTTTATACTCCAAGTGAACCCTTATAATTCAGTGACCTTGCAGGATTCAATGTTTCCTGGTCTGTGATGTTTTGGACCAATTTGTTAACAACAGCTTTTGTGTATTCAATATCTAGGGCAAAGCCTCCAAAGAGGACCATGGGACAGTTTATCCAAACCAATGATGACTTCTGAAGCTGCACAAAGGTGAGAGAAGCTATCCGCTGAGGATGTGATGAGGTCACACAGGTATGCCACCTCTGAAATAAATGAAAGCGGAACTTGAAAGGATCCGGTGGGTCATGAATGAGAACTCTGTCTGTGGTTTAAAAGTCCTGTCCATTTAAAAAATTTATCCACCACTCTGTCTTCTGTATAGATGGTTTGATGAAGTCCTACTTAGAAGAAAATACATTGGATGCTTGATCTCTGACACCCTTTTTCACTTTTCCCCTCTCATTTGTTGAAAATATGAATTTGTCAGGTGATACGGGCTCAGATGGCAGCTCAGAAACTCAGGTATAGCATTGTGGAGGGACAAGTCCGTGTGTCCAAAGCTTTGAAACAGAACCCCCAGTCCTCTAACTCAGTGAAGGAGCCTTTGTTTCCTCCCAGTTTTTCTGAAATTGTCCTGGTCCCAGGGAATCAGGGTCCATGTAGACGCACAAGTGTGCACCCAAATCCAGTGTCCCTTCGTTCAGAGCATCCAGAGGATGTATTTCCTGGGTAGGACTGCATGGTTCTGGGCTGTGAGAGGAAGCAGCGTGTTGCACTCCTGGGCAGAGTATATAGCAGCTGGGCACCAGCTCCCGCTGTCTCTCTAGCTGCAATCACTGAAGTGTCTGTGTCACAAGAAAGTGCAAACTCCACCCAGCCTGGTCTGGGGGGTGGGGAGCCTGAATGGGCAGAGCACTCCCCTCCCCTCCCCTGATGGAAAAAAAAGGTGAATGGCAAAAGAAACTTGTGCTGAAGTCACTGAGACATTGGGGTTGTTTCTATAGCAGAATCCTGCCCCCCCCCCCAGCTCTAACCCGTACAGGATATGTGTCCTGCAGGACAAGTCAAGGCGTGTTCACCTGTGCCCAGTCCAAGCATGCCTCTTGAAGTGTTAGCAAGAGTCAGGGAGACCATGTGCCTCTTGTTAGACTTATGACTCTGGATTTCTTCTTTATTCCTCCACCAGGTGTCAAAGGTGGCATTTGCCCTCCTACATACAACAAGGAAGCAGTGTTACCTATCATGGGTTTTCTTCTGTTGGAATTTAAAATTTAGTTTAGCCAGGTAAAACGAACACATGGTTCCAAAGTTAACATAGTACAGTATGATGCCCTACCTCTGTTCCCACCCTCCCAGTGTCAAACTTTAAACTCTCCTAAGGCTTCCTTCCAGCATTTTCCACTGTTTTATCAATTACCTATATATGCTGCTATTTCTTGATTAAAAAAATGTTGACATTATCTATGGATTGAAAGGTGAAAAACTGAGATGCAGAACGGTGGTAGGATTTAGCCAGGAACGAGACGTTGAGAAAGGCTTTATTGAGGCAGGGAACGAACTCCCGGAAGGGAGGGAGAGCAGAGAAAGGGACAGGAGCATCTTGAGCTCCCGGGCAAGTTCCACAATCCAATGAATTAGGTCAGGTAAGCGGCGCCTGGCAGTGAGGCAGTGGGATATATATATATATATATATATATAATATAATAACATATAATATAATATAATATAATATAATATAATATAATATAATATAATATAATATAATATAATATAATATATATATATAAAAAACTTGAGCCAGGATGTATGTACTGATAAGGGGAATGAGGTTTTCTGATGCTGCAGTTGCAGGGTCTGAGTCAGGATATGGTCTGTGAGTACCAGTAAATCATCTTGTGTTTTCAAAGACCTGCTTCCTAGAATGCTGAGGGAAGGGTTCCCTCAGCTGATGGACCCTGAGTCTTGGAGACCAGAAGCCATGGGCTGTACAGACCCAGCCCAGAGAAAAGCTCCTTGGAAGGCTGGAGACAGGAACTGCACACTCCAGTTCTGGCCTTCAAAGGCAGGGGAAGGGGCCACACAGTCCAGCAGGCCAGCTTTCGGGAGAGCTGGGGAGTGGCTGCAGGGTGCAGAGCCAGTCCAAATACTGACCTTCCACTAAGAAAGACTTAGCTGTCTCACTCCAACTCTGGAGACTCATATCTACCCCCGGGGAGATCAAGCTCCACATCTGGATGGGTCCTAAAAAGGCAGTTGTGTAATTGAGAGGTTAATTAGAGAGACAGGAGACAAGGCATGCAAGGCCTCGCTGCTTCCAGAAGCAGAAAGAGGGAGTAATGTATTCTCTCATGATCGTATATAATCTGGGGCACGCAAGCTGCACTAAGCACACACTCAACAGGAAGGGGTTCTATTAGAGGCCTATACATAAGGGGATGCGCCAGGGGTCCACACACAATAGGGAGGGGGCACTAGAGCCGTGGTTCTCACACCGCAGCCCTTTCATACAGTTCCTCATGTTGTGGTGAACCTCGCCCCCCCCCCCCCCCCATAAAATTATTTTCATTGCAACTTCCTGTCGTTTTGCTACCGTTAGGAATCGTCATGTGATATGCAGGGTGTATTTTCATTGTTACAGATTGAACATCATCAAAGCAAAGTAATGAATCACAAAAACAATATGTCATTATATAGTGTGAAATATTTATTTCTAATGACAAATCAGTGAAATTTTGTCTTGAAGCATGGTGTCGCATGGGTACGCATAGGTGGGCGTATCTACATGGGAGCGGATCCGCCTGGAGATGGATAAAGGGACGGTGTCTCCAT
Organism: Nesogale talazaci; assembly: GCA_004026705.1. Lineage (NCBI taxonomy): Eukaryota > Metazoa > Chordata > Mammalia > Afrosoricida > Tenrecidae > Nesogale > Nesogale talazaci. The sequence goes on along the minus strand of PVJH01020388.1, from coordinate 29,633 downwards.
TCCTAAGACCGTCGGAAATACGTGCTTTCTGATGGTCTTGGGCGACCCCTGTGAAAGAGTTGTTCCATCCCCAAAGAGGTTGCGACCCACAGGTTGAGAACCACTGCTCTAGAAGCATACACGTGACAGGAAGGAACATATCTAATAAGATGGGCAGATTCTACAGTCAAAATGGCAGCCCTACCTTGATGGGGCTGGCTTGACCTTAAGTGCCCCCGAGCTCTTCTCCAGAGGAACAATCTGTGATCCCTGTCAGAAGGGAGTGTGGGTTTTACTTAGGGTGGGACAAACAATAGGGTCTGATTGCTTTAATAGCAGACGACCTTTAGACGAGTAACCTTCAAACAGTTGACCTTCAAGTGTACACAGTAGTAATGTGTATTTGCAAGTAGCACCTTAAGATAGGCACTATTGGGCTGAGCCCCGGTGGCGTAGTGGTTGTGCGTGGGACTGCGGCCCACTGGGACGGAGGTTCAATTCCAGCAGTGGGGCTGGGCCTCCTACTCCCACCACCGGAGAGCAGTGATGCCCAAAAAACTAAAAAGAAAAAAAGATTGGCATTATTATGGGGGACATCATGGGGAATACCTTTTATTTAGGAGAAAGTGACTGGAACACATCCCTAACCTACGAATGTGAACGTCTCCCTCCAAGGGAACTCCCGGCCTCCTAGGCTTAATGTATGATCGTAGGGAATCTTTCTGCATGCACTCTCTCCTTGGTTCTGTTTCTCGCACCCCGCCATCTCACCTGGATTAATTTTTGTCCTTTGCATCCTCTCAAGAATATAATATGGTTTGGGTTTGACTCAATACCTGGTATCATGATTATGTAAATATTCTTTGTGCTTAAATTACATGCTGTACACTGGAGATGTGTTCTTTCTTATTCAAGAAGCTTGGGACAATGCTATGAGTTCACCCCACTGCTTCCTATTCCTGTACACAAAGAAAGACTCCAGTCTCTTTGGCAATCCAGCTGGGATACATGTGACTAAGTCTGACTAAGGAAAATGTAAGTTGAGGTGAAAAGACATGTTCATTCTTAAATGGGCGAAGGACTTGAACAGACATTTCACCAATGGGGATATGTAAATGGCCATCAAAGATATGAAAAAATGCTGGACATCAGAGAAATGCAAATCCGAAGTGCAGTCTACCATTTCATTCCCACGAAACCCAAAACCCCACCCCATCCAGGGCCATTGGATTGAGTCCAAGGCATAAGGACCCTGAAAAGACAGCAGAACTGTCTTAGAGGCTTTTCAAAGCTGTCAATCTTTACAGAGGCAGACTGCCACAGAATGCAGCAGGTGGACTCGAACCACCAATCTTTTAGTTGTACCTGTTAGGTAGCCAGAATAAGGACTTGTGTGTGGGAGGTGGGGTGGGGTGGGGGTTGTCTCCCCTGATGCCTGCATAGGGCCACAACAAAAGGGGCTCCAAGGAAACCAGGCACCCATTAGACTACCATGGAAAGATCCAAACTGAGCATGTGCAGACTCAGGCCCCCTGGGCCAGGTGGGAGGTCCACCTGGGTGCTCAGACTAGGCCCAACCACAAGTGATCGCACAGGTGGGCTGAAACTCAGCCAACGAGGTCAGCCAATACCTTCCACCAGGCCGCCCCAGCTGGAGGAGATAAAAGCAGCCCTGGGCAGGCTGCCAGTCCTCTCTTGTTCGGAGGGCAGGGGGCGCGCGTGCTGCAGGGCCCAGGGGGCCGAGCTGCCTCCCGGGCCTCTCTCAGGGGCTCTTGGGGGATTTCCTCTTCTTGGACCCTGGGATTTCCTGTGAAGACCAGAAACGTCGCTTTTTCCCTCCTCAACATCACCTGGATTACAAACGTGCTTCTTCTACAGCATGGATTCTTTCTGCGTTGCACAGCAAGCCTGGAGGTCTCCCACCCGAGAAAGCTAAGGACCCAGGCACCTTAACACCGTGGCACAGATAGGGTGCCTTCTTGTCCCGGGGGATGGTCGCAAGAAACATCACACCCGCTGCCACGCCGGTCGACGCGGGTTCCCGCGTGGGTTCCCGAGACTGGGACTGTGGACGGGAGTGGAAAGCCTAGTCCCTCCCTCTCATGGAGGTTTCCAACCGCCGACCACGGGAATCACAGCCCAGGCTCGAAAACAAACCTGAACACAGGTCGGTGAGATGCGGGGGAAATCGGAACCCCATCCATTGCCGGTGGGGAGGCAAAATGACAGAGCTGTTGGAGGAGACTGTGGTGGTCCCTTAACAAACGCAACCCAGAACTCCCCATTTTACAAACCTACAACAAGACAGAAGCCAAAAAACCCTCTGAGAAGGTGGACAAAGGAACTGAATCGATGACTCACACAGGATGACCTCGGAGGGGCTAAGAAGCACATGAGGGAATTGCTCCTTTCATGAACCATTGGGAAAACGCCAGGGAACACAACCATGAGGTGCCATCTAACACCTTAACTATAACCCAATTAAAAACAGAAAAAACATAACTTCAGGTGCTGGAGAGGGTGTGGGGAGATTGGAACTCTTATCCACTGCTGGTGAGTTTGCAAGTAGGTACAGCCTCAGGGGAAGGCAATACGGAGATACCCCAAACAGATGGCAGCTGAAATACCCTATGATCCAGCAACACCGTAACTGGGCATCTTCCCCAAAGAAATAAGAAACAGAGCACAAACAGACATTTTCTCCCCCATGTTCACTGCGGCACAGTTCACGATAGCAAGAAGCTGGAGACAGTCTAAATCCCCAACCCATTAAAAAATGCTGGTACACACACATCTGCGATGGAATATTACACACCCCTCAAAAGCAGTGATGAAACTGTGCAACACTTCAGGAGGTAGCGGGATCTGGAAGACAGTACACTGAGTGAAATCAGTCAAGCACGAAAGGACAAATGCTGTCTGAGTCCACCGCTGTAGGGACAAGCAGCAGAACACGCTGGCAGGGGTGGGGGTGGGGGTTAGACAGCCTGGTAGAGAGCCTGACCGGTGCCAGTGAACCATACACCGTCCGCTCTAGGTAAGTATTTTGAAGGTCACTTGGCTGGGGGGCACCTCACAACAGTTGGGATCAAATGGTCAAGGGAGGGGAAGGGGATGTTGTCTGCTGAGTAGATGCCATGTAAATCTATGATGAGGTCCCCTCTGGAGGTCAGAGGGATGAGTGATACCACTGGGTAAAACGAGTCAGGAGCGGAGAGAGGAAGCAAAGGTGTCTGGAGGGACACAAATGCATGTCTGTTGGTAGGAAGAGAGGGAGGACCGACCTCCAGTTTTGGGGAAGAACGACTGAGAATGCTTTGGGGGACACTAGTTGGGAGTATTGTCTTTGGCGGTGTGCACTGAATGGGCCACAAATGACCCAGGCTTCTGGGTGCATCCTGGGGACCCAGGCTGGGTGCCGTGGAACGCTGGGACACTGAATCCTGCATCAGTGAGACCCGATGCAGGAACACCACTGGGTGAATTGGACGCTACCTCAGACACATTGGTCACCTGAGCACTTAAGTCAGAAAATACTTGGTGTCAGAAGAAGAGACAGCTGTTGGTGGGTAGGAGAGGAGCCAGTCAAGGTGCAGTGTAGAAACAATGAAATAGGCAAGTTTTCTCTCATTCTTAAATGCTTCCTCCCACCCACTATCATGACCCCAAGTCTACCTAACAACTCTGCCTGGACCAGGGGATGTCCACTGGTACGGATAGGAGCCGGAAACATGGGGAATTCAGGACAGATGACCCCTTTAGGATCAGTGGTGAGAGTGGTGATTCCGGGAGGGTGGAGGGAAGGTGGAGTACAAAGGGGGAACTGATTTTAGGGATATGCATATAACCTCCTCCCTGGGGCACAGACAACAGGGAAGTGGATGAAGAGACACATTGTAAAGTGTACGATATGATAAAATAATGATAATTTGTAAATTATCAAGTGTTCATGAAGGAGGAGAAGGGGGTAGGAAGGGGGAAAGATGAGGAGCTGATACCAAGAGCTTAAGAAGAAGGAAGATGTTGAGTGAATGATGATGACAACGAACGTACACATGTGATTTGCATACATTAGATGTATATATTGATTGTGGTAAGAGTTGTATGAGTCCCCAATAAAATGATTAAAATAAAGAAATAAAATAAAAGTTGGGCTGAGCCCTGGTGGCGTAAGTGGTTGAGTGCGGGACTGTGGCTCATAGGCTTGGCGATTCAAATCCAGCAGCGGCTCTCAGGAGCAGCACTGGGTAGCTCCCATGACCACCAGAGGGCAGTGATGCCCCCCCCCGCAAAAAAAAGTTAAAAAAAAGAAGAGACAGCTGAACCAAGATTGCTGAACTGTTGGTAGGAGGACAGACATGTTCTTGCCCCATCTCACTTTTATTATATTCACATTAGGGTGTGTATCAGAGGTGTTATGTCATTGGGGTCACCCTCTTCAAGTTGTGTTATATGTTCTGATGTTTTTTTGGTTTGACAAACCTATAGGGACAACCAGTAGAATAAGGGTTTCAGGATGTGAGGTGTGTGTGTGTGTGTGTGTGTGTGTGTGTGTGTGTGTATACAGGGGTGGGGTGTGGGGGGACAAAAGGGTGATGATGTCAAGGAGTCCAGGTAGAAAAAGAACATTTGGAAACTGATTGTGGAAGCAATTGTACAATTCTGCTTGACATGCTTGAACTCTGACATAGGTGAATATGTGTATTAACTCCCAATTAGTAATATATTTTTTAAAGAAAACCAAACCAAACCAAACCAACCAAACAAACAAAAAACCAAACCCTAGAACGACCTCCCACCTCACTGTCATGGAACAGGTGCTGACTTAACATGACCTAACCATACGGGATGGGGTAGAAGTGCCCCCTTTGAGTTTCTGAGACTGTAATCGTTTACAGGAATAGAAAACCTTTCTCTCATTGAGAGTGGTTAGTAGTTTCAGACTGCTAACCTTGTGAGTCCCAGCCCCAATGCGTAACCACCACACCACCAGCGCTGGTTAGGGCCCGACAATCCACCTCTAGGTACATCCCAGAAGACTTGACAGCAGAGATCCAAAAGACACCACTATCTATGACAGTCCTAGTCACAGTCGCCAGAAGGGAAAAGCAGTCTAAGCGTCCATTAGCAGACAGGAATGGCTAGACAAGAGGTAGTGCAAACCCACAATGGAACCCCATGCAGTAAGGAGAGGTGAAGTCCTGATAAACATGCCACAGTGTCGATGGAGTTTGAAGACATTGTGCAAGTCAAATAAATCACACAAGGACAGATATCCTATGACCGCACTTAAAGAAAAGATGAGAAAATGTGCAGACACCAAAGCTTATTAGTGTTACCAGGGGAAGGAATCAGAGGGAAGGGGGCGGCACGTCTTAGAGTGCACTGAGCTCTGGTGTCCGGTGCTGGAACAACTGCATGTGAACTCAGGTCACACAGCCAGTTTTTGTCATTGTTGCCAATAAGTTGTGATATGAACCTTTACAACAATGCCAGAGAAATAGAAAGAGCAGCTGTTGAGAATGCTTGTGTACAAGCACACACACCTCCTAGGATCCCGCTGCTTGGTTTGTATGTGGTTTTGCTTTTCTCTGTGTGTGTGTGTGTGTGTGTGTGTGTGTGTGTGGTGTGTTCTGTTTGTTTGGTTGCTGGTTGGCTTATGGCTGCTCTTGGTGCAGTTGGTCTTACTGGTTTTGATTTTGTCATAATATGGCCCAAGCAAACCTGAGACTTGAAAACCCATGGACAAACAGATGGCTTCTGGGCCCTCACTTCACTCTAGGCCCAATCCAAGAACACTTAGTTCCAATAACTGGCCCTGCTGAATACTCACCTTCCTGAAAGGATCACTGAAGACTAGGAGTTACAGCAAAGTGTGAAGGAAGCAGATGGTGCCCGGCTATTCATAGGCATCGTGCCTGGGGTCTTAAGGCTTATATTCAAATAAGCAGCCATCTAAGGGAGGAGTCAGCTAAGTCCATGTGGAAGAAGCACACCAATTTGTGAGATCCAAAGATGACAATTACAAAATTCATATGTAGCGAAGGGACAAGTATCAGAGCTAAAACTATGAAGAATTTGTAGAAGGCTATAGAGGACAGTGGGGGCCCAAAACCTGTCTGCAGAGTATCTGGTCAGACAGCCACCGGCAGGTCCATGCTAGCCACAGGCAAGGGTCTCCAGCTGGCAATTGCAGAACATGCCTTACCTTCAATAGCATAACACAGCTGACAATACTTTTTTTGATGCTACATAATGTAAGGTTTCCTTTTACAATCATCATTGTGCATAACCCCAGATTCATATCTTTGCAAAGGAAAGGGAGTGTCTAAAGTGCAAGATGGGGTGGGATGAGGGTGGCATTAAAAAATCAGGCAAAGGCTGAGCCCTGGTGGTGTAGTGGTTGTGCGCGGGACTGTGGCCCACTGGGGCGGAGGTTCAATTCCAGCAGTGGGGCTGGGCCTCCTACTCCCACCACCAGAGAGCAGTGATGCCCCCCCCCCCCGAAAAAAAAAAGCCAAAAAAAAATCTGGCAGAAAAAAAATTAAGCAGAATCAAAGAGCAAAAAATCATATTGTGAATGAGGGGGAGTGTGGAGTGGGGACCCAAGGTCCATCTGTAGGCAACTGGACATCCCCTTACCGAAGGGTCTCGGGGAGGAGACGAGCCAGTCAGGGTGCAGTGTAGCAACGATAAAACATACAACTTTCTTATAGCTCTTAAATGCTTCCTCCCCCTCCCCCCCCTATCATGATCCCAAATCTATCTTTCAAATCTGGCTAGACCAGAGGATGTACACTGGTACAGATAGGAACTGGAAAAACACAGGGAATCCAGGACAGATGAACCCCTCAGGACCAGTAGTGAGAATGGCCATATCAGGAGGGCGGAGGAAGGGTGGGAACAGAAAGGGGGACCAATCACATATAACGCCCTCCCTGGGGAGTGGAAAACAGAAAAGTGGGTGAAGGAAGACATTGGACAGTGTAAGACATGACAAAATAATAATAATTTATAAATTTTCAAGGGTTCATGAAGGAGGGCTTGTGGAGGGAGGGGGAAAAAGAGGAGCTGATACCAAGGACTCAAGTCAAAAGCAAATGTTTTGAGAATGATGATGGCAACACATGTACAGATGTGCTTGAACGAATGGATGTATTGATTGTGGTAAGAGTTGTATAAGCCCTCAATAAAATAATAATAAAAAATCCCACCAGGCAGGACCGTCGCAATCTTGATTATATTGGATCAAACTTGAACCTTGGCCAGCTGACCTATGGATCCAACCCGAATTGGTTCTGGGTGCAAGTATATCTTACTTGTTCCACGGCAGACATTTCTTCCCTAGACCTCTGTTCTTTTCTTTCTTACTCAGTAGATGTACTTTTGTCTTTATATTATTTATATTTTACCCTCACCACCCAATTTAGATTTTGTTTTTTATTGTGACCATTGGGTTTCCTCATTTGTGAAGCACAGGAGGGTGATAATAACTGATACAGGGGGTGATAGGGGATGAGGGTTGTGTGTGTGTGTGTGTGTGTGTGTGTGTGTGTGTGTGTGTGTAGGTGATAGGGAGGGAACAGGGGTTTCAGGAATAAATCCATGAAGGCAGGAGTGGGGAGCGAGCCCTAGAACGGATGGTGATTGGACAACTCATTTTAGTGGCGATCTAACCACGGTGGGGGGTGGGGAGGGAGCACTGTGGTCATGATTGTGCAGTTCTTGATCGGATTGAATGATTCAACGATTGAATTGTATGATCTGTAAATAAAAAATGTTGGGGGTGGGGTGGGAACATAGCTTCCTGCCATCAAGTCGATTCTGACTCAGAGTGACCATTGAGGACAGTTCAGAATTTGTGGACAATCCTCGTGGTTACCAGCCCACTACGCCCCCGGAGCTCCATGACCGCCTGGGGCTTCCAAGAGAATTTCCTTCATGGAGTCACAGCAGCAGAATCCCTTTCGCCGCAGAGCATAACATCCACAGGCTCCAGGGCTTAGGATGTGGGCCCCTTTGAGGGGGACTATTCTGCTACCACAGATGCCTCGGCCTTGCCAGGCTGCGAGCTGGACTCTGCCGTCTGCAGGAGGCAGGCAGCCTTTGAGGCTCAACGCCGGCTCCCTAAATACGAGCCTGAGGGGGTCCCTGAGTCAGGATGCCAAATTTAGCAAATAGAAATGCAAGACGCCCAGCGACTTAATCCGGGCACCCTACCTCCTGACTCCTGCTGCTACCCCAGGCCGCCTCTGAGGGGCGCTGCAGCGCCTTGAACTCGCAGTGGAGAACTAGAGGGGGGAAAGGCAATAGGAAGAGGCCTCTGGGAGGAGGAGTTGGGAGGAGGCCCGGGGCTCGCTGGCCTTCAGTTAAATCAGCAAGTGGGGAGCATTTCCTCGGTCCTGCAAAGAAGGCTGTGCTCCCAGCCCCGGGGGGCTGCAACCGGGAGTCAAGGGGCCAAGGCAGTTCTCAGGTGTAAGACCCATGGAGGAAACAGCATGCTTCCCTCTCGATGCAGACGCTGCACATTTGAGAAACCCATTTACTTGTCCGGACACATCGTTCCCAGCTGGGCAGGACCTGGGCTTGGCCAGTGGTTCTCAACCCGTGGGTCGCAACCCCTTTCGGGGTCGGACGACCCTTTCACAGGGGTCGCCCTATTCATCCCAGTAGCAAAATGACAGTGAGGCAGTAACCATGGAAATAATGTGATGATTGGGGGGGTGGGAGGGGGGTGTGTGTCACTACCACACGAGGAACTCTATGAAAGGGTCTTGGCCTGAGGAGAGTTGAGAATCCCAGGTCGTGGCCTTAATAACACGGAGAGGGTCAATGTCAGAACCCGTTGTGGCTGAGTTCACCGCCAATCATGTTGTCCCGTGTGCATCAGAGTGGACCTGTGCCCCCCACGCTTTTCAGTGGCCAGTTTTTAAAAAGGAGACAGCCAGGTCTTTTTTCTGATGCGTCCCTGGGTGGGCACAAACCTCCGACCTTTCGGTTAGCAGCTGAGCAGATGAACCTTAGGCACCCCCCAGGGATTTTAATATAGTCTCCCCCGCCCCCATCCCTATCCTGCGCTTCAGAGTCAGAATCTCCCTTCCTCTGCAAACCTATGACTCTGGGGCATGCCCAATGATGATTATAATAGGGATCTTTACATTACATAGCACCAAAACAGTGGTGTGGACTGTGCTATGCCATTGATGGGAAGGTATGTTCTGATTTCAGACTTGTTAAGGGGTGGGCATCTGATATTCAAGGATATAGAGTCTGTGGTCGATGGAATGGAGCCATGGAAGAAATAAGAATAGAAACAGTAATAATTCCCGCATTGATTTGTCTATAACCTGACTCTGGCCTGTAGCATCACTTTTCCTTTTAATCTTTAAGAAACACATTTTCTCTAAAATTTGTAAAAGACCTCAATACCTTACCTTACAAAAAGACAGGTCATTTTAATTTAAAAATGAGCAGATTGTTCACGCAACAAGTCCTTCAAGTGACCAACAACTACAGAAAGAAATGCTTTCAACCCTAAGCCACGAGAGGCATACAAATCAAAACTTTAACGAGAGACCATTTCACCCAGGTAATCACGGCCCTGTTCAAAAAGCAGGAAGCGACCCATGCCAGAGAGGCCGTGGGAAGACAGGACTCTCAGATTGCCGGTGGGCATGTCAACGGTACAACCACTGTGGAAGACAGTCTGGCACTCCTTCGGAAGCTGGAAATAGAGAGGCCATGTGATCCAGTAACCTGACTCCTCAGGATACGTTCTCAAGAAGTGAAAACTGACCTGAACAGGCAGGCGCACATCATGTTCATCGCAGCCTTCACGAAAAAGATGAGAGTGGCCTAAGTGTTCGTTCATCAAGAGATGGCTGGATAAACCGCTGTCCCTTCACTGGGTCAACACTCTCCCCCGTTTCACCCTGGGTCCACCCCACCCCCCTTTCCTGCTTTAGCGATTTTGCTTTTGGGTAAATGATGCCCTGTTGGTCTCACACAGTTAGTTGAATATCTTTTTTTTTCTTCAGTGATTTTTATTGGGGGCTTATGACATTCAATTCATCATTTGTATCAAGCATATTTGTACATGTGTTGCTATCTTCATTTCCAAATATTTTCTACTTGAGCCTTTGGTATAAGCTCCTCATCCCCCTTCCTTTTTTTCTCTTTTTTTAATAAATCATCTTATTGGGGGCTCAGTTAGTTGAATATCTTGAGGAGCGTGTTCTGCATGAGAATTGTGGGGGCGGAGGGGCAGCCATTGTTCACTTTATGGGCTTACTATTGTGGAACCTCAAGGTGGTGGATTTAGTTCTGAGCTGGAAGGGCCATAGCCATTGGGGCAGGGGGGAGGGTTTCACTGGTCCCTACTGCACCAGAAACTTGGGTCTTTTTTTGAGTTTGAGTTTTGCTCTGTGGGTCACGAGGTCCATGAGTCCTTTAGAATAATCACCTCTTTGGGTCTTTGGTTTTCTTCCTTCTTCTTTGCTCCTCATGGGAAGAGCTCAATCATTGGATCTTAGATGGCTGATCCCCAACTTTTAAGACCCCAGTGACGACACACCAAACGGGATGTGGAACCTTGTCTTTCGGGACAACATTGAGCCTTTGACCTGGATGTCCCCGAGACGAGGGTGCCCGGCTCTCAAGGCTCGTAACTCAGTCACACCAGGGGTCTGGTTATAGCTTAGACCTTTTCCTGACTGTGCCCTGTGTGTTCTCCTGTATCCCAAACTGCCATTGAGTCAGTGTTGACGCTGAGCGAGCCCCTGTGGGCTTCGGAGGCTGTAAAGGTTTGCAGAAGGAGGAAGCCCAGTCTTTCTGGGGCTGAGATGTGTGTGGTTTCAAACTGTTGGCTAGAGGGTCACAGCCCAACGTGTAGCGTAACCGTCACACCACCGGGGCTCTCAGTCTGTTTTCAGAAGTGCCGCTACTGGATGAGGTAGAATGAAAAAGAATATACTTGTAATTTTAGCAAGAGTAGTTCATTATTTTGGAAAAGTTCCTAATCTGGATTCCAATGATGTTTGTGATTTTTGAGCTGCCTGTACACCTCTGTCTGCTTGTGTTGGTAGTTGTTGATTCACGGAGATGATTACATATCTATACATGGTGTGTGTGTGTAGTAATACATATCTATTTTATTTGCTGTTGAATGAATCAGCTTAATGGGACCCCCGTATGTCCTCAGCAGAGAGCTGTGGATCTGTCAGAGCAGCCAGTCTCTGACATTTACATCACAGGTCCGGTAGGCGCAATTGTACAGCGGTAATTAATAAGTACAGTAAAGTCATAGAGAGCATGAGGGATATAAATCATGAAGCTAGACACATTTCATGGTAGCATGCTCACCTTAGCCCCGCTTGGTTGTCTACGTGGAGAGAGAGAATGAGGGGGCAAGGAGAGGACATGAGGAAAGGCAAGAGGTGGGAGAGGGAGAGGGGGCAGACTCAAGAGCAAGCAAGGGAGAGGCAGAGAGAGCTCCTTTATTCTGGGCAAGCTTTATATATCTTTGGGGGACATGCAAGGCCCCTAATTACAGGTAAAGAACATGTCATGGGAAGGGGCTAGCCTGTAGGTTATATAGTCATGAGGGAGATGATGTTGGGGTACACACATGATAGGAAAGGGAGGCTATTAGGATCCCTATGTGACAAGATGGCCGCAGCCTAACCTTGATTGCCCTTGGTCTGGAGACTTGATTTTGCTAAAGCTTTTAGGGGCAGTGACCCAGTGTCCTAACAGCAGGGAGTCAGCCCTATCTTTTTTGGAGAGACAATAGTCTCTGGATAGCTGAAACCTTCAGGGAGAATAACTCTAAGCTTCAGACCTTGCACGACATGCTGGCAAAGGGTGACTAACATTTGCTGCATATTTCGGAGGAGATATAATTGTGGAAAAATCTTATCTTCCCCTGACAGTGACCCATATGATTTTCAGGGAAGGTTTATTTTTTTCTTACGAAAGATATCTCCAACCCCTTCTTTCCTGGTAACTCTGGGTGGACTTGAACTTTTGGTTATCACCTGAATGCGTCAATCGTTTATACCACCCAGGGACTTCATATGTGTGTGTGGCCATGTAAATGTATGGATGTGTGTGTACATGGATACATATGTATGTAAATAGATCTATTTAGTTTATATGTTGAGTCATGTGAAATGGACATTTTTGCAGCTCGAAATCAGCTCTACGTTGGCAGTCTCACATGGTTTGACTTAACACTGAGTATTGTCTAGGGTAAAGGACTGCAATGAAAGCTGCGTACAGCTTTTCAGTTTAGCCATCTTAAGCAGGCAATGCAGTGGCATTTATTACAGTGATCACGTTGTGCAATCATCACCACGATCTATTTTGAAATTACTTCCATTACCCCAAACAGTAACCCTGTGTTCGTTAAGCAAGAACTCCTCCTTCACCTACAGTCGCTGGTTACCTTTGTTGACCTTCTTAGACTCGCAAGCTTATTACTCATTCGTCTACACAGCACCTCACATTTACATGTCCAAATGCTTTGGCTGTTACGTTTAAAATTTTTTTTGCATTTAAATCACAGAAGGAGCCTCCTATCAATGCCTTGAGTCTGCACCGAGATGGGCCGCTTTATCAGCGCATCTCCTTTAAGGAAGGTGCGCTGCAGTGAGTCACTTAACCTGGCTCTTCTTTGTGGCTGCAGTCCTGATGGCTTCTGGACGCCAAGGGAATTGGACAATTTGCTACTCATCCAGTTGACTCTGCCTCCCAGAGCCCCTGCAGGACAGGGTAGAACTGCGCCTGCCAGTGTCCCCAAGTCGCTTCATCTTTTTAACTGAAGCAGCAAGCCTCATGGCTCTCTCCAGAAGCAGCTGGTGGTGTAAAACCAGGGACTTTGCAGTTAACCAGTCCAACACGTAATCCGCTATGCCATCAGGACTCCTGCCTCGTGGCAAATAAAGTACACGGCTCCCTCAGGAGGGGATCGCTCCGTTTTGTCGTCCCAGGAGGTTTAAAGGGAGACGACGGAGGGAGGGAAGGAGGCGCCGCACCACAGAAGACCGTGTGAGAGGCTGTGCAGACACGGTGCAAGTGAGAGTGGAGAGTGTTCTAGAGGACAGGAGACCAGTGTAAGACTGG
>PVJH01020388.1:0-16432 GCA_004026705.1 Nesogale talazaci | reverse complement strand
GTGGTGCAGTGAATGACCAGACCCCCTTCCCCACCCCCCACCCCCCAACAAGTCAGGGAATACTGATGCGAGGAGGGATGGAGTGGGGTGATAATTTGAGCCTTTGGGACATCTTCAGCCTCCACCTCGTGGGACCCACCTTCGTGATGCACCTCATCAAGGAAAAGAGTGGTTGCGGGCTGAGCCCCGGTGGTGCAGTGGTTGTGTGCGGGACTGTGGCCCACAGGGCTGGTGGTTCAAATCCAGCAGCAGATTTCCAGGAGCAAGGCTGGGTTTCCTAATCCCATCAGGGCAGTGATGCCCCCCCCCCCAAAAAAAAAGGGTGGTTGAATTGGTGTCAGAATGGTGATATTTGCTCCCAGACCTAGATCCACTGGGATAGGTGGCTTCGAGGGGGGCAGAGGAGAGGAAGAGAGTGGGAGAATGAGCGAACTTGGATTTCTGAATGGAGTGAAAACACCAGAGAGTGAAATAGCTGTTACGTAGCAATCAGTTATCCAAGGCCAATGCCATCCATGGACGTAGGCAGGGTGGAGCTAAAGGAAATGACGAGTTGGATGCACAAGGAAATACAAAGTGACAAGAAAAGGCAAGACAGAGAATTCCTTGGTTATCAGCTGGGGGAGGGAAAAAGAATACAGGGGCAGATTGCTAGCACTGAGCCACGCCTCAATCTGGGCAGATTTGACCTACTCTAGTTTTAGAATCAACTCAGAAAGGGAGAATGAATAGAAACAAGCAAGCCCCATAACTTCCGGTCACCACGAAGGTCGCCCAGAAGGGGAATGAACCCACCCGAGGGGTTATTGAAACCAGAGGTAGAGTGTGAGGGACTTGCTTCAGTTAGTGGATCGGTATCAGCTTCCTGAGGAACAACTGTTAAAGCAGGCTGTGCACAGGACTCCTTCAGCAGCAGTGTCTGTAGTTGGGGAGGAAGATGAGGCTTCTACTCCCATAAAGAGGGACAGTCTCAGAAGTGCAGTTATCCCTTGTCCTATAGGGTCACTGTGTGTGGGTGTGGACTCCATGGCAGTGCGCAGAGGGGAGGAGCGGTGTTGGCCATGGACTTGGTGTCTGGCTTGTCTTTAGTGTTGCAGGCAGCAGAGGGGAAGTGTTTGCTGGTGTTCAGGCAAAACCCAAAGCTCACAAGATCCAGCTACACAGCATGCTAGCCCAGGGGACTGCACACAATTCTCAGTGGGGTTTGTTTCCTCTGAGAAGGGAAACTGTTCTTGCCCTCTACATACTTGATGGAATCTCCAAAGAAAGAAGTTGATGCACTGCATTTCCAAACCATGCTTGAATGACTTTCTGGAGGTCAGGATCGTCATTCAATGAGTGTCCCCAGAAACAGGCCATGGGAGGTATGGTAATCAAGGGAACCTCTACTACACAGGGCAGCACATGTAACCTGTCATGGCAAAACCAAGCAACACTCTGAGAAGTCTTGTCAGTTCTTTTGGCACGACTCTCCCACATGTGTCTTACAGACGCACGAAACTAAGAGTGTTTTTTATAGGAGAATGGAAAGAACGTAGCCTGGCAGATGGTTGCTAAGATGGGATGATTAGAGTGCACATGGATAGAGTTGGGATAAAGATTTTTGGGCTGAGTCCCGGTGGCGTAAGTGGTTGAGTGTGGGTCTGAGGCCAGCGGGCTTGGTGGTTCAAATCCAGCGGCGGCTCTCAGGAGCAGCTCTGGGTAGCACCCACAATCACCAGAGGCAGTGATGCCCCCCCCAAAACAAAACAAAACAAAAAGATTCTAATACTTCAGTATTATGAGAGATTGGGTAGATCAATGGAAACTTCCTTCTGGTGCCCTAAGACATAAAAGCCCTAAATAAGTTCATTCTATTCACCCCAGTCGGGAGGGATTGAATGATGGAAGTTTCCAGCTGGGACCCTTTGAAACAAAGACTCGGCTCATCGATCAAGGTAAGGCTGGATGTGGGAGTCACAGGCATCTGGTCCAGCTGCAGGCGGGGGACCCAAGACCATATACCAGATGTGGGGAGAATTGTCTGGAGGTAGTAAAGAGATCTTCTAGGACTTTCTGAACACCGGAGCATAATATACTGAAATCTGTCAAAATCTTGCATGGGGGCTGAGCCCCAGTGATGTAGTGGTTGTGTGCGGGACTGCAGCCCACTGAGTTGGAGGTTCAAATCCAGCAGCGCTCTCCAGGACCAACACTGGCCTCCTACTCCCACCAGGGGCCAGTGATGCCCCCCCCCAAAAAAAAAATCTTGAAGGGGCCTCAAGTTAGAGTGCGGGGAGGTAGGGATGTAACATTTGATGGGCTGAGGGTGAACCTTTAGATGCGAATAAGAGAGTTTAACTAGATCTTGTATCTCCCTGGCTGAACACATTATTGGCATGGGCATTAGGTCTTATTGGGAACATGCCCTCTCTCTGATACATTAAAACTGAAGGTGTGTCAATCTTTCCTTAGTCTTTTATTGATTAAACATGCCCAAAGGAACCATCAGAATTTCTGGGACCCCCTCAGGTTGTTAGATTAAAATAGTATAGGCATACCTCAGACAGATTGCTGCAGTGGTTCTGGACTACTCCAATAAAGTGGGTCACATACCCTCCCCCCAATATACATAAAGTTATTATTACACTACACTGCAGTTCATTTTATTGTTTGTTTTAAAAAATCACTTTACTGGGGCCTTATACAACTCATTTATTTATTTTTCCTATACAACTCCTATCACAACCCATGCCTCCATCCATTGTCTGAAGCACATCTGTACATCTGTTGCCATCATCATTTTCAAAGCATTTTCTTTCTACTTGAGCCCTTGGTATCAGCTCCTCATTGTTTATTTATTTAAAAAATCACTTTTAAATCATTCATACAACTCTTATCACAATCCATCCATCCATCCATCCATCCACTGTACGCAAAGCACATTTGTACTTTTGTTACCATCATCTTTCTCAAAACACCCTCTTTCCACTTCAGTCCCTGGTGTCAGCTCCTCTTATTTCCCATCTCTCCCCGCTCCTCCCCGGAGTTTTTTTTTTTTTTTTTTTGCATCACTGCCCCCTCGGGGTCGTGGGAGCTACCCGGCCTGGCTGCTGCTGGATTAGAGCCGCCAAGCCCGTGGGCCGCGGTCCTGCACTCAACCACTACGCCACCGGGCCTCAGCCCCTGGAGTCTATTTTTAAGGAGCCTTGGTGGTGTGGTGACTATTCCTATGACTGCTCACCTCAAAGGCAGCACTTTGAAAGCCCCAGCCACTCGGAGGAAAAGACAGGACTCTCTACTCCCAGAATCACAGGCCTGGGAACACACAGGGGCAGTTCTCCCTTGTCCTATAGGGTCGTGTGAGTCAGCTTGATGGTCGTGAGTTTGTTTCTTGGGAGTCTGTTTATGGGAATGGTCTGCTAATGGGAATGGTCAGCTGTTCAAAACCACCAGCCCCTCTGTGGGAGAAAGATGAGGCTCTCGCTCTTGTCGAGACTTTTAACCTTGGAAACCCTCAAATGCAGTTCTGCTCTGTCCGACAGCGTCGCTATGACTCAGAACCAACTGGGGGGTTTCGTGAGTGTGTGTGCTGCGGCCTATGAAAAGGTTTGGGCTATGGTGAGAGGGACCAAGATGTGGCACACAGACAAACTGTGATAGGTAGGCTTGTCGTGGCAACATGGCCAAAGAAGATAGGTAGGTCTGTTGTGCCAACATGGCCAATGAACACACGTAAGATCAACTGAAGGGCGGAGATAGAAATGGTGTGGAGAGCCCCACCCTGGTCCTCTTGGTCTCAAGTCTTCCAACCAGCTGGCTGCCTTGTTTTGTCCTGTGCCTTGATCCCCAAGTGACCCTACCTGTGGAATACTGAATCCGTGGACTGTGTAGCTGTGAGTTGAGGTTCCTTCAAGCCCTGCTTCGCCACGCTCCTGGAACATACATCTCTTGAGCTGGGGACTATTGGACTCTGTCATCTGGCTGGCTGTTTGTGACCTGCTTTACTGTTTGCTGCTTGTGGCCGGATAGCCTCAATTGCTCTACAGAGGACTACTCGGTGGCCCTCAAGACTCCAAGGACTGCCAGTCTACTAGCTGTGTCATGCAAGTGAGTTGCAACCAGCCATTTGTACTGCTTTATAGATTTGTGAACTGTTTATTTATTTATTTATTTTTGTGGGCATCACTGCCTCTGGTGGTCGTGGGAGCCACCCAGTGCTGCTCCTGAGAGCCGCCACTGGATTTGAACTGCCAAGCCCGCGGGCCGCAGTCCCGCACTCAACCACTTATGCCACCGGG
The DNA here is from genome assembly GCA_004026705.1 of Nesogale talazaci. Taxonomy (NCBI): domain Eukaryota; kingdom Metazoa; phylum Chordata; class Mammalia; order Afrosoricida; family Tenrecidae; genus Nesogale; species Nesogale talazaci. The sequence continues at coordinate 12,152 of PVJH01020388.1, read as the reverse complement.
GCTCAGCCCTAACTGTTTATTTTTTACTGAATATATATGTATATATTTTTGGGGGGCATCACTGCCTTCTGGTGGGAGTAGAAAGCCCAGCCTTGCTCCTGGAGAGCTGCTGCTGGATTTGAACTGCCAACCCAGTGGGCTGCATTCCCGCACACAACCACTATGCCACTGGGGCTCAGCCCAACTGTTTATTTTTTTAACTGTTTCTTATGTTAGATCTCTTTCTATGTATATAGATGTATAGAGAGAATTATTAGTGTCCTGGTTTTGTTTCTCTAGAGAACCTTTCCTAACACACACACCATGAGCACATACTAGTGGGAAAATGGCACTGTTAGACTGACTTGATCCGGTTGCTACGCACCTTTAACGTGTCAAACATGCAACCTCTGCAAGGTTTCTTAAAACGAGGTGTGCCTGTATAGGACGCGAGGTGGACGAAAGGCGATCAATCACTGCTGGAGTGTCACTGCCAGGACAACGGCTGAGGATCCACAGCAGCGGAGAGTAGACGTTGGAGGCCAGGGTAGCGCAGTGCCACCTGTGGTTTCAGCTTTGCCAGACCCGGTCTCAACCCACTGCAGCCTCACGGAGACTGGCACTCAGGGACTGACCTTGCCAACGCCCTTTTCTCAACAGAAGTCCCAGAAAAGGACCAGCTGCAGTTGTTTCCATGCGAGCAGGCTTCCAGTTTACTTTCTCTGGTCTGCCACAAGGTGACCTGAACTCACCGGTTTCCTGTTGCACTCTGGGCAGTAGAGTGTTGGACTTGGTCCTAGCACAGTGACCTTGATGATGTTATGTGAAGCGCAACCGCTGCAGAAGGGGGCAGGGCCCTCAGAGGCTGGTTAAGAAACCCAGCCAAAAACCAGGGCCCTACCCACGTGGTGACTTCTGGGTGGGGTATGGGCCTAGAGGAAGCCCGCTGGGAATTTAGAGCAGATACTGGAAAAAGACATGCCGATGCTCACCATAAGGACCAGAAGGCAATGGGAATCAGCAAGTGGACCTGCTGGTGTGTTTACATGGAATGGCCCACTAAGTCCATGAAATAAGTGGACATGGAGGTTGTGTGAGTCCTGCTAGACTAGAGAAGCAAATTCATGGAGACACTCATATGTATATAAGGGAGAGGTTTAGATATAAGAACAATTGAATATTGAGAAACATCCCATCCCAGTCCAGAGCAAGTCCATAAGTCCAATATTAGCCCATATGTCTAACAGCAATCTATAAAGTCCTCTTCAGACTCAGGAAACACATGCAATGATGCTGAATGCAGGAGGATCACAGGCCAGTGGGTAGAGGTCTTTGGATCCAGTGGTGTTGTGAGCATCTCTGTGCTGGCAGGGCTCTCCACATGGCTTCTCTGGCTTCAGAGGTCTGGTGTATCCATGTGGCTTGTCCGGCTTGAGGCACTGGGTTGGTTCCATGTGTCTGGCCAGCTGCAGTGTCTCCCAGGGAAGCCAGCCTTGTCAGTGGAGAGTGTCCAAGGGAGTGAACTGAGAAAGAGAGTGCCTCCACCTCCAAGAAGGAAGCACCAGGTTCCCCAGAATTCCCAGGAGAAGGCCAGGCCCACACAGAGGTCTCATGGGCTATCTCCAGGTTGACAGGCCAGACTCCACCCCTACACTCTTAATCCTCAAATTGACACCAGATTAGGTGACTGCCATTGGGTGGGGGCATATTAGCATTGCAGAGATCTAGCCACAGCTAGATCTTGCACCCTTTGAGGCACAAAATGCCAGTGAGGATGGTTCTGTCTGTCAGCAGGAAAGACAGGCTGTAGATGGCTAAGGGGCAAATTCCTCAGGGTTGGGGGTGGGTGGTTGGAGGCTTTGCAGGTAGCTGGGAAGTTAATTATATCAGATCAATGATGCCAGGGGCGCCAGGTAGCTACAGATAGGAATAGATGCCCTCTCCTGGGCTTTGCATACCCTGTGAGAGATGCAAATGCCAAAAAACAGCATGAAAGGATCGGAACACAAGACTCAAAACCACTGAGTTATATTTTCTGAGACCAAGGAATACACTTTCCAGTCCACCGGGTACAGCAATGGGCTGAGAGACTTTGTAATGACTCTGTGTATTTACCATTGTATACCACCCTCAGAGTACTTAAGTGATAGAAAATTGCAGCGGGCAATTAAAATATTTGTGATCTCGAACCGGGGGAGGAACAGATCTGGGCTGGCTCACGGGCCTTCCTGAGTGTGTACTCCCACTAAACATAAGGGGGACCGAGGGAGGAGCTCACTGGATGAACTCCTAGATGAATTTAGGGCATCTGGAGAAGAGTCGGGAAGGATGCTGGTGCCACAGTAAGTTCTTCACATCATCTGAAATTGCTTTGGTTCCCCACCCCCCACCCCCAGATGGTTTAGTCCTCGGATCAGGGGTGCAGCTCCAGGTGCCCAAATGAGGGCTCCTCTTTCAGCTAGAGGTGGTAACTGCACTCCTGAACCTGTATGCCTGAATTCCCAAGGGCCTGCTGGCCTGGGTCGCACCTTATCTACGAGCCGGACTGCTAACGTCAAGGCCAGCAGTTCAAAAATCACCACCGACGAGGCTTTCTATTCATGTAAAGAGTTATGATACCAGAAACCTACAGGGGCAGGTCTACCCTGTCCTATAGGGTCGCTCTGGGTCAGAATCAGCTCTAGGGCCGTGAGTTGAGTTGTTCCTATCTGGCAAAATTGGGGTTCTCAGTGCACACTGCCACCTTGCCTGGTGGTCCAGGTGGTTCACTAGCTTTGTACTTTTGTACCTTCACCCAGCACGACCGAGAGCCCTTGCTAGAGGGGTCTTGCTCCCAGCAATCTGGGCCGGCTGAATCTGATGTCCCTTCTCAAGGTGGAAAAGTTAGGGTAAAAATAACTGACAAATGGAAGGATGGAGAAATGATAGCTGAAGGTAAAGGAAGGAATAAATGGGTTATGCAGCAGGGGAAATCTAACATGATGAGACTCAGACCAAAGGAATCATCTCTTCTTCATTAAATTTTATATGAGGCCAGAGGAAGAGAAATTGAGACCACTTTTGGAGAACCAGCTCAGCTCAGATGGGTAGCAGCAGTTGACCTGAAGACTGGTACCTGGGTGACCTCACCTGGAGACTCTTTACCCTACTGAAAGGCTAATCGCTAATGGTGGTTTTGGATTGGTAAAATGATTGAGAGGGAGGCTGAGCCCCGGTGGCGTAGTGGTTGTGCGCGGGACTGCGGCCCACGGGGATGGAGGTTCAATTCCAGCAGTGGGGCTGGGCCTCCTACTCCCACCACCCGGGCAGTGGGGCCCTAAAAAAAAAAAGTGATTGAGAGGGAGAAGTTAAAGGTATGCATGGGTTAATGACTCAGAGAGTCCATGGGGTGGTCTCTGGTACAGTGAATTGCTTAATTTACAGAGGTCCTCAAATAATTTAAACAGGAGCCAAGTCACTGTCCCTCAGATCGTTGGAAAGCCAGACTATAGTTAAATAATATTAATAAAAAAACTATGAACAAATTCACTGTGGGCCCGGGATGAGTAGGCTGCAAAGCAGGGCAGGCAGCAGCTCAAAAATACCCAGCGGGCCGGATAAATGTCCTCGGCGGGCCACATGTGGCCCTTGAGCTGTAGTTTGAAGGCCCCTGATTTAACCCTTCTATCTGTAATCAGATGGAGATTTCTTACACCCATAAAGAGTTACACTCTCAGAAACTCACAGGGGCAGTTCTATCCTGTCGAAATGAGTTGGCATTGACTCAATGGCAGCGAGGTTTTTTAAAAAGTTTTTTTTTTTAATTAAACGTAGTCATTGTGACTCCCACACAATGATTGGGCGAGTCTAAGTCATTGAGATTCCTGGAGCCCATCAAGGGGATTGGACAACTGGCTGCTAATGTAAATCAGGTCTATGAAACCCTTGGTGGGGGAGGGGCATACCCATAAGGTGTAGGGACCCCTTCCCAGGATAGCGGTCAGTTTTGCCATCCCATTAGGCTTGAAGGGAGATACACGCAGAGCGAGGAAAGAGGTGTCACGCAGAGAACAGTGAGAGATGGTGACAGAGACGTAACGAAAGGAAGAGTGACGCAAAGAGCGAGGAGACTGACAGAAAATGGAGCTTCTTACCCTATAAGGTCAAGCGTTGTCATCTTGCCCAGGGAGACCCTGAGCGGGGCCCATCAAGGAAAGGAGAGATGGATGTGTGGGTTGTGATAAGAGTTGTATGACCCCCCCAGTAAAATGATTTTAAAAAAGAAGAAGGAAAGAAGAAACGGCCCCGATTAAGAACTGTACCCTGAGTTGCTCCTGATCCCACGTTGTGCCCCGCTAAGTTTGTGAGTTCTGGGCGGCATTGCAGGGAGTGACTGGACCCAAAGTCTCGAAGGAGAGTTGACGTTTGGGACATCTTTAACCTTCTACCTTTCTGAGTCAGGACTGACTCAAGGGTCGTAGTTTGTGTGAGTTTTTAATCTCTGTCTCATCGGATCCAGTTTCGTGCTTATCCTTAAAAAATAAATCATTCCTTTCGAAACCAAAGCCAAACTTGCCGCCATCTTGGCTGACGGATAGAGACCCCAGAAGACAGGGTAGAATGGCCTGCGGGGGTTTCTAAGGCTTGTAAATCTTCATGAGAATACACAGCCTCTTTCTCCTTTGGAGGGGCTTGGTGCTCTCGAACTGCCGGTTTCTTGTTAGCAGCCCAAGCCATAACCTGCTCCACCACAGGGTGCCTTGGAAGGTAAAGGGTGCATGAAAAATGTTTATGAACAGGGAAACAGGATGTGCTTGACATACAATGGGTGGATGGTGACAAGAATGGTAGGAGCCCTCAATAAAATGATTTTTTTAAAAAAAGAAAAGGGAAACAGGTTAGATGTCTGTCTTCTTAAGACAAGAAGCACAGCTTCAATTCTGTGCGAGTTGCTGCTTGGTCGAGATTTGATGCAATCGTCACCAAGCTGTCTTGAACTTGGTAAGCCAGTCTACCCTCTGGACCACGAGTTCTTTAAGGGCTTTAAAAAACATGGTGGGAGTGAGAGATCAGTCTTGGGTGCACCCAGTACTGAGGGGGCATCCTGTCATAGCATCCTTCCAGAAACTCTGTGCGGAAGCCGGGCCGGTCCTCAGTTGGTCGGCGATGGGACCAGGTTTAGAGTGGTCATGACACTTGCCCTTGATTGCACAGTCCATGGCAGAACAGGGATTTGAGTTAAAGCCTATGAGACTCCATGGTGGTGTTGTGTCAGTAAAATAAATACAAACTTTCACAGTTAAAAAAAGACTTTGGGGCTGAGCCCCGGTGGCGTAGTGGTTGTGCGCGGGACTGCGGCCCACTGGGACGGAGGTTCAATTCCAGCAGTGGGGCTGGGTCTCCTACTCCCACCACCGGAGAGCAGTGATGCCCCAAAACAAAACAAAACAAAACAAAACAAAACAAAACAAAAAAAGACTTTGGATAACGTCAGTACATTTGTAAGTACGAGAGAGGGGGAAAAAGTCATGCCACCAGCATTCCAGCTCATCCACACATGGGTTTGTTCCAAACCAGACGCATTTCAACTTGTGTCTGTGATCAGGGGAGGAACACAGACAAGGTAGATAGGGCGGACACTGTGCTTCATCGCATCCAGGTGCTTTCAGAAGAGGGTCCAGCCTCAACAGTGACTTCCAAGGGGGTCTGCTGGGCCAGGTGAACTGAAGTCAGAGGGCTCAGCAACTGATTTCCAGGACTTCCCAGAGGGTACTCAGCGACAGGGCCAAAAGGCACAGCCTGGTCACATGGGCTCATTAGGAAACGGTATGAACAAAATCGAAAACTTCATTGGTGAGGAAAAGGCCTGAAAAGCTGCACCAAGGACTCATGGTCTGTCCTGACAGGGCACCTGTTCGTTCTTCAAGGGACAGCAAGGGCTGTCCTGAAAGAATTGAGGAGACCTTAGTGCTCCATCCACCCTTTGATCTTCGTTCAGACTTTGTTCTGTTCCCTCAAACTCAAACTCAGAGGACATTAAAGAGGAGTGTGATTTGTGTCCCTTGTGGATGTCCAAGCTGCCATTGTTGACCTGGTGTCAATCAAAGAGTGCAGAATTCCTCCAGGAAGGGTTTGAGAGACGGAAAGCCCACCTTCCGGAAGTGTGCAGACCTCTATGGGGGAATATATCAAGAAAGAATAGCTTCACATTTTGGCGTTTTTCCTTAAGAAAGGTTTCTATGATTTTATAGCACTGCTTTTAGACCTGCTCTCATCTCCTGCCCAATTGCATTGAGCACACTTGCTAAATAAAGCCTTCTTTGCGGTTTATCTAAATTTCAATGTAACTCGATGCATTGAATTATGATTGTATTCTGATTGCTCCATCTGACCATGTTTCTCCAAGAGATATGCTCTTTGCCCTTCTCCACGCTCCTTGTTTGCAGACTCAGAACACTGGTTCTTTTATTCCAAGCATGTCTCTTGGGCCTCACATGTGAGTCATCAGGAGAGGCAGCAAGAGGTCAGAGAGAGGCCTGCACTGGGTGCTGGCCCTGCTCAGGACAGGGGGATTAGGGGAAAGGCCTTCTCTGGGTCCTGGTTTTCTCATAAGTGAATGGGAGACGTGAACTGAGCCGTGTTCTGTTGGGTTCTTACGGCATGCCAGCACTGTGAGCAAGAGGCCAGCACACTTCCCTATCTTTGTGGCCTGGAGAGACAATGGTTCATAGACGGTAAGTAAGTAGTAATAGCACCAGCCACCAGCTGTTCAGCACTGACTCACGGTCAGGCGCCGTGCTAGGTATTTATCAGTGCAAGCTCTCCTAATGCTCCTGGGAGCTCCACCTTGTTCTAGACCCAGGATGTTGTAGTCGCATGCTACACAGCATAGTCAACAGGGCTGGGCCCACGTTCGTGGGGCTGGAAGCTTCCCCGCATTTGGGGACCTGCTTTAAGAAAAAAATGTGTGACATTACAAGGGTCCCAGAGGCAGGGAAGAAGTTCACTCAAGGAAGGAACCCTGTGTTCCTTTGTGTTCTGAATACAGGCAGTAACCGTGAATGAACAAAGCCGCGTGAAATGCCTTTCCTGGTTTTACCACGGAAGACTGAGGGTCAGAGAGGTAAAGGAAGCTGCCTGCCCAAGTGCACAGAGCCGAGAAGTGGCAGAGCTGACAGTGAAGTGGTTCACCGGGGAGAGAATGGGAAGATGGAAGATTCCCAGATTTTGGATTCACAAAAGCCTGGGCTTACATTTGACTCTCGCTTTGATTGACTTGGTGGGTAATACTGACCAGTTGGTTTCACCTTTCTGTGCCTTCGTGTCGTCATCAGTCAAATGGGACGCTTGCACTGTCCCTGAGGGAGAAAGACGGGGCTTTGCGCCTCCCATAGGGTTACCATCTCAGAAACAAACGCACAGAGGCGGTTCCCTGAGTTTTATGAGTCACACTGACTTGACGGTAGTGAGGTGTAGACTTGCTATAGGGCTCCTGCAGATGATCAAGGAATGCTATTGAGAGTAAGGACTGATTCTTGGTTTTAATCCTAGAGGCGTCGTGGTTCCACGCTGGGCTCTTCACCACAAGGTCAGCAGTTTGAAACCACCAGCTGATCCGCAGGAGAAAGACAAGGTTTTTTGTCCCCGTAAAGACTCAGTAGTCTTGGAAATGCATCGGGACAGTTTCGCCCTGTCCTATAAGGGTTGCTACGACTTGATGGCGGTGACTTTGGTCTTTGGTTTACCTCTAACGAATGAACCCTGGTGGCACAGTGGGTTAAGCTTTGGGCTACTAGCCTCAAGACCAGCAGTTCAAAACTCCCGGCTGGTCTGCGGGAGAAAGACGAGGCTTCCTGTGTCTCGGAAACCCACAGGGACAGGTCTTCTCTGTCCTCTAGGTCACAGTGAGGAGGATCAGCTTACTGCTGGTGCGTTCGGCTTGGTATTGCTCTGGGGGACCTATCTCCAGGACTCCGAGGCGTCCTCAGAGTTCACCAGGACCTGCGCTGGCAGCCAAGAAGTGGAGTACCAGTTGGCCTTCTTCCCAGGAGGCTGACAGACTTCCTTTTCACTCGCAGTGCAGGAGCCCTTAGGACCTTGGGGGGTGGGGGTGGCAGGAAACACCAGAGGCTATTGCCAATGCTTCTTGGATCCAACCCGGACACCAGGGGACGAAAAGCCTAGTACAAAAACCTGCATCAGTCTCTCTGAGTCTCCTCTAGGAGGAAGTGGAAGAACGAGGAGGGCTGGGAATGGGGGAATTACCTACTCCCCGCTGGGGGTTTGTGCATATTTTATAATAAGAGTTAGTTTGGTTTTTTTTTTTTTTTTTGCATCACTGCCCTCTGGTGGGAGTGGGAGGCCCAACCTTGCTGCTGCTGGATTTGAACTGCCAAGCCAATGGGCCGCAGTCCCGCACTCAACCACCATGCCACCGGGGCTCAGCCCCATAAGAATTACTTTTAAAATCGAAAACCCTTTGTGTTCCAGTGGGAGCCCTGGTGTCACAGTGGTGACATGCCAGGCTGCTTGTAACTGAGAGGTCAGCAGTTTGAAACCTCAGCCGTTCTGTGGACAAAGAGGGGGTTTTCTATTCCTGTAAATAGTCCCGGTCTCCAAAACTCACAGGGGCGCCTCCACTCTGTGTGACAGGGTCACTGTTAGTGGGAATTGGCTTGCAGACAGTGGGTTTTTGGCATTCCAGGCACTGTGTTCAGCTTGTTTTTAACTTGTATTAGCTGGCTTCAGAGGAGGCCTAGTGGTGTAGTGGTTATGCATTGGACGGCTAGTCATAAGGTCAGCCGTTTGAAACCCCCACTTCCTCTAGGGAGAAAGAGGAGGCTTTTGACTCCCATAAAAATGTACAGTCTTGGGGGGGGGGTGCTGAGCCCCGGTGGCGTAGTGGTTGTGTGCGGGACTGTGGCCCACTGGGTTGGCGGTTCAAATCCAGCAGCTGCTCTCCAAGAGCAAGACTGGGCTTCCTACTTCCACCAGAGGGCAGTGACGCACCCCCCCCCAAACCCAAAACAACAACAACAAAACCCCCAAAATGTACAGCCTTGGAACCCCCCCTGGGTTGTTCTGCCCTGACATTTAGGGTTGACATGAATTGGGATCGACTTGATGGCGGCGATGAGTGAGGTGAGCTCATGCCATCGTTACACTGTGACCCAGTGAAACCAGCGATGTCCATCAAGTCTGAAGGCAGCACACTGATGCTGGACCTCTTCTCAAGCCCTCCCTCAGCGCATGAACACCTCGTTTTAATAACCCCGCGTCCTGTGATGCTCACTTTCCCGACACGATCACTAAAGACAGAGCGCGTGTCTACGCAAGTGTGGTGAAGAAGACTGATGGTGCCCGGCTACCTAAAGCTGTAGCCTCTGGGGTCTTAGAGGTTTGAAGGTAAACAAGCTGCCATCTCGCTGAGAAGCAACAAAGCCCCCGTGGAAGAAGCACAGCAGCCTGTGTGACCATGAGGTGTTGACAGGATCAGGTATCAGGCATCAGAAGATCTAAGACCCAAAGCCCAGTTGTAGACAACTGGACATCCTCTCACAAAAGGGCCACAAGGAAGAGATGAGCAGCTAGGGTGCAGTACAGCACCAAGAAAGCATATAACTTTTCTCTAGTTCTTTTTTGCCCCTCCCCATCATGACCCCAATTCTACCTTACAAATCTACAGATAAGAGCTCTCAACACACGGAATCCAGAATGGATAACCCCCTCAGGAACAATAATGGAAGTAGCAATACCATGAGAGTAGGGAAAGGTAGGGGGAGAAAGGGAGAGCCAATTTCAATGATCAATGTATAACACCCCCTCCCCCCCCACACACCCAGGGTGACAAACAACAGAAACATGGGTGAAGGGAGAGAGCAGACAGTGTAAGATATGAAAACAATAATAATTTATAATTTATCAAGAGTTCAGGAAGGCAGGAGGTTGGGGGAGGGCAGAAAAAATGAGGAACTGATACCAAGGGAATGTTTTGGAAAGGTTGATGGCAGCTTATGTACAAATGTGCTTGACCCAATGGATTATTAGAAGAGCTGTAAGAGCCACCCACGTAAAGTTATTTTTTTAAAAAAACTAATGAGTATGTGACGGAGTAAAGTTTTAAAACTTAGGTCTGCAAAAAGAAAAAGAAAATGTTTCCTGTTTGACAGTTGAGGAAGCCGAGGCACAGAAGGCGGCGGTGGGGAGGGGGCCGGGGGAGGGGGGCGTGACGTATTGAAGCTCACACAGCAAAAGTGTTGTGGAACGGGATTCGAACGGCAGGATTTGGCTGCACAGCCTTGTAAAGAGGGTCCTGCCCTGGCTGTCTGGCAGGTGAGGAAGCTGAGGCTACCTAGAGCCGAAGCCCAAAGCGGCCGCTCTGTACGTGGTCTGGCAGAGCCTGGACTAGAGCCTGGTGCCTCCTGACTCCACAGTCCAGGGTCTTCTCTCCACCCTGCCGGGGGCCGATTGGAACCTGCAGCTCTCCGGTCAGAAGGCCTCCCTCCTGTGGACGGGAGACACTGCCGGCAGGCTCAGTACAGCCAGCTTTCACTTTGGCCTCATCCCTAACTACCTTCACCCCAGTTTGTTGCCACTCGGTGGGACAGAGCCAGGTGGTGTCAGAGGCAGCATGTCCCTCCTGCCAGGTGGGCATGAAATCTCAGGCTGGGAAAGAGGCCAGGCATGGGCTCCCTGAGGCTCCCTGGCTTCCAGGTCTCCTGTCAGGGGCCACCTCGTCCTCTCTGTTGCCATCTCCCTGCCCAGTCCAGAAGGGGCGCTTGGTGACATGGAGTGAATGAGAGGTGGGGGCTGGGCCTAGCAATTTTGTCCTGTGGGTGAACATGTTGGGGGGTGGGGCAGGGGGCTCGGGCTAGTGCCCGGGAGGCCTGTTGGACCTGCTTCAGGGGGCTTCCTGGAAGAGGAAACCAAGTGACGTGGGCGGAGAGTCTACAGCAGACGCCAGTCCCCTGGTGGCGCAGCAGTTACGTGTTAGAAAGTTCAACTGTGGGTGCCTCAGGGCAGCAGCAGCTCTGTGGGAGGAACGATCTGGCAGGGGGGGGAGGGAAGGGCAAGAGGGGAGGGATGTCATGACGACAGGAGGGGCTCTCTGGAAGGCTTGGTAGAGGTTTGGCTTTGCTCTGAGTCACTCCGATTCAGCATGGACCCCAGGGTATGCACCAGATGCTCAAGACATACTCCCTGTCTATCTCTCTCATTCCCTGGAGTCTTTCTGCCTCCTTTCTGCCCCTCCCTGCCTCTGTGCACCGCCCGCCCCTCCTGCTGCCCAAACACACCTGGCTGGCTCTGACCACCTCACCTTCTTGGGGGAAGGTGCTTTATTGCCCCTGGACTCAGGGTAGCTTAGGCTAGGGACCACCTAGCTAGTGTTGGGGTCTCTCTGCCTGACATCCTGTCCCTTAGTGACCAGAGCTAGTCAGCCCCTCTTTGGCTGGTCAGGATGCGACAGGTGAGCCCATGGCTGTTAGATCAAGGGCCCCATGAGAGTCCCTCTCCGGGGGTGGGAGGAAGCAGGACTCTCTGTCTGGAAAAGTGGACTCATTGCTTGTGACTCGGGGCGGGACAGAGAGCGAGACATCATTGCGCATGGGCACTGACCTCTGGCAAGATGCCGCTGTGGCCTCCGGGTCGGCCTGGCGCGTACAATCGAAGGTGATCTCGCAAAAGCTGCCCGGTGTCCAGCCAGGAAATTGCCTCAGGGGTCAGCCGGGCCCAGAATGGAAGCCCTGTTCTGCTTCTTCCTGGTGGCCCTTGGCAAGCTGCTGGGCCTCTCCGAGCCTCGATGTCCCCAGCCATCTGATGGAGGAGAGGATGGTCCCTGCTTCAGAGGGGTTAGTTCTAGACACGGAGCCCAGGGGGAGGTGGAGCTCAGAGAGTTGGCGGAGGCCAAAGACGCCACAAAGCCAGGCCAAATCATGCTCCCCGCGTCTCCTCTTCAAGGTTCTGAATAGCTCTCCAGGACATTTTTACGAGAAATAAAATCTCCTCTAGGCATGGAGGCCCCCGCCCCCTCCTGTTCTTGGGCTGAACTCAGCCTGGTGGCTATATTCCTGAGGCCGATATACTCAGCCTCCCGAAGGTCCTTTCTTGTTTCCTGGCCCCTGACGCTCACTCAGGCCTGACCTGTGTTTATGTGGTGGGGCTGTGCAGTGGTTTTCTCCCGTTTGTTTTATTTT
>PVJH01020387.1:0-40798 GCA_004026705.1 Nesogale talazaci | reverse complement strand
AATCTCTTTTCTTTTTAAAAAAAATACCTCAGTGGACTGTGAACGGACAACTGAGAGTTGGTTTTTTTACCACCAAATTGGTTCCATCAGGATCAGAGTTAACATTTGACTATCAGTTCCAAAGATATGGGTAAGTGCTGTTTTTGTTTTGTATGAGAAAATAGGCTCAACTTGGATATAAAAATAAAAATGTTGTAATGCTGCTGGATTTGAACCTCCAACCCAGTGGGACGCAGTCCCGCACACAACCACTACGCCACCGAGGCTCAGCCAATAGCATTGGATTTAATGGCTAATGAATACAAGAATTTTTTTCACATGTTAGCCACCTCAATATCTTTTTTAGTGATTTGTTTGTTCATGTCTTTGACTTTAAATAGAATGTTTTTTTGTTTAGTTTTTTGAAGTTTTCTATAAATTTTTGGAGATTAGACCCTTGCTATCTAATTCATTGCCAGGTTTCTTTCCCCATTCTGTAGGTTCTCTCTTTATTCTTTTGGGGAAACTTTTTTATAACCCCACGTATTTAATTTTTAAGAGGTTTTAGCTGGTTTAACGTCATCAATTGACTTTTTAAATAAATTGCATGAAAAACAAAGATGGGGTAGTGATCCCAAAGATTATTAAGAGACAAAATTATGATATTTTTGATTTGTTTAGAATAAATGAATTGTTTAATCTAATGGCTCTATTCCATGATAGAACAGGGAATATTGCACGTATGTAGTAGTTTGTTATTCAGGAGTTATTAAATTCCTTAACGTGATAAATGAATCTTAGAGACGTGTCACTGAGATTTGCTTTAAAATAATCTGGGATAGAGAATAGGGAGTGAGTTTATAAAATGAAAAAAGATTGATCCTGAATTGATAATTATCAAACAGAATGATAGGTTCATTATATTATTTTCCCCACTCTTTTGAGTGTTTGAAACATTCCCCTGTCCAGCATTTCAAAAAGTCAGTTAAAACTATTGTACATCGATAGACAAATATTAGATCAACCAGGTCTTTGTGAATGATGGCTGACCCCATCTCTTATGACTCAGAGCAAGCACAGCGTCACTTCCACCCAACGGAGCTTTAGATAGACTGTTTTTTTTTTCTCCTCTCTCCTAAATTTTTCATCTTCTCTGAATCACAGGCACCAGTTTTGCATAAGATGATTTCTAACTAAGAAACTGTTTATAAGGGTGGAAAAAGGTGTTTATACTAAGTTCCACAGCTGGGGGGTCTGTATAAAGTTCAGTATCTGGCAATACAATTGTTTTGAACACTTATACATTTATGCTTTGTATCTGACAATGTAGTAAATTCTGAGGTTCTTTTAACTCTGGATATGATTATCTGATTATGCTCTAGTATAAATGACAAATAGTGGGCTGAGCCCCGGTGGCGTAGTGGTTGTGCGCGGGACTGCGGCCCACTGGGACGGAGGTTCAATTCCAGCAGTGGGGCTGGGCCTCCTACTCCCACCACCGGAGAGCAGTGATGCGCCCCCCTCCCCCCCCAAAAAAAAAATAAATAAATGACAAATAGTTAGTTTCCATTCCGAATATATGGAAAGTCTTGACCTATATTGAAAGGGTACATTGTAGAGCATACAGGACTCTCCTTGTGCCTGTACTGACTTTGAATGGTGGGAAACTGGAAAGCAAATGCTGATTGTGATTTCCTGCTCTAGTTATTCAACATTTTATTTCTGTGTGCCTGATTACCACTATCACGTCTTACTTTTAGGGCTTCCTCAGCTAGCTCTGGTCATAGAGTTAGTAAATGGCAGGTGTGCCTTTGGTTGGTAGATTTAGGCTGAGTTAGGCCTGTGTTATTTCCACCACTCTCCCTGGCCCCCCACTTGGTGGTACGTTTATTTGTTGCGGTCTTTATTATTGAAACATCTCATCTTCCATGATAATAGCCATTAGTCAAATGTTTTTTTCAAGTGTGCTGTACTAATAACAGCACTTAAAAAAGATCTCTTTATGCTAGCATTTTGCTGTTCTCTGTGCCTGTTGAATATTTACATTCTAATAACAGATGTCTGAGCTTTTTAAGCATAATCCTTAGACAATATGCTTCATATGGATAAACTAGTTCTTGACTAGTTTAGCCAATAAAGATTAAGAGTAGAAGTTTTTTTTTTTTTTTTTTTTTTTTCGTTTGGGCATCACTGCCCTCAGGTGGTGGGAGTAGGAGGCCAAGCCTTTGCTCCGTGGAGCTGGAATCGAACCTCCATCCCAGTGGGCCGCAGTCCCGCGCACAACCACTACGCCACCGGGGCTCAGCCCCAAGAGTAGAAGTTTTTAAAGCATTTCCATTATATATCAAGTTTGTTGGAGTTTCTTAAAATTTTAATTTTTTTTCTGTAGCTAGAAATACGGCTTAGCACTTGCATATGATTGTTACATTGTTGGCCTTTTTATACAATTTGCTTCCATATAACTGACTCCCCTTTTATGCTCCTTGAACAGAAAAGAAGCTCAGAAGTGTTTTTGCGGGTCTGCAAATTGCCGAGGTTACCTGGGAGGAGAGAACAGAGTCAGCATTCGAGCGGCAGGAGGAAAGATGAAGAAGGAGCGCTCCCGTAAGAAGGATTCAGTAAGTGTTCTATGTTTTCATCAGCTTTTTTGGTATATATGTGTTTTAAGAAAGACAGTAGCCTTTCTGATAGAAATTTTTAAAGCTCAAGCTGGTAAAAAGTTGAGGATCAAGTGAGATACAACTAGGAAAGAAGAATGGTTGTCTTTTTGTTTCTTTTGTTTTTGTTTGTAGTCCTTTTATTGGGAACTCTTACAAATATCATAGCATTTCATAGTTCCATCACCTCAAGCAGTAAAATTCCTCAGTACAAAAAGTGTTCATCTTGTCGCTCTGTCAGCTAATTAAGTTGAATCTACATACCAATCTTTCAGTATTGACTTGGCTTTTGTTGGGACTCTAAACTTGAAAAGTGTTCCTAAAGTTCCTGAAAACTCTTTAAAATACAAGGTAAATTTTGAGAGGCAACAGGTACTTGTGAGAAAGAAATGGTCTCAAATAGATTTTCTTTTACTGCATTACAGCAGTAGTTGACAGCATTTTTTCTACTTCATCTCATTTGAGTTACTGGTGAGAGGAGGGAATCCTGTTGCTAAAGGAAATTTAAACTAGCACTATTATAATGTAATAAAATGTAATTAATAATAATAATGTAAATAATGATAATAATAATATAATGTAATTAAAGTGTCTCCTCTCTTCTCTGAAGCTTGTCTCGCTGGAACAGGGCTTCTCAACATATGAGCTGTGGTTATCTGCCTCTCGGAACCACCTGACAAGTGTGTAGTGAAAAACAGAAATGTACTTTTCAGAGTCCTTCTTCAGACTCACGTACCTTCGTGGAAGAGTTGAAGAAATGACTCAGGCGCATTGCCTTTGAGTTGATTGTGACTCACAGCAATGCTGTAGGGCAGGGTAGAAGTCCTCTTAGACTTTGAGGCTGTCAGTCGGTTTCTTCCTCTTGAGAGACTGGTTGGCTTCAAACTGCTGACCTTTTGGTTAGCATCCCAGCATGTAATTATGTGCTGTCCAGACTCAGAACAGTTAGGGAAGGGGCTAGCTGCTATAGCGACTCCTATGATTGCTTTGCAGCTAAAGCATTCCCAGACTTTTAGGAACCCATATTATTAAGAATTGTAGGTGATAGCAATTTTATTGTTTTGTTGGGAAGACATAAACCTGAGGGAAAAGTCCAAATTATAATTCTTCATAAGAAAGCTCATATTAATTTGAGGTCATTTCCAAAGGTAGTTTAAAGCAAATAACCTTTTTCCCATTAACCAACTTGCTGTTGAGTTAGTTTTGCACACCCCACGTATTGTCTGAGAAACATGTGCTCTGTGGGGTTTTCAGGTTATGTTCTTTCATGCACACATGGCCACACCTGACTTCCAAGGTGCCTCTGTGTCGGTTCAAACCAGCAACCTTTCTCTTTAAAAGCATTTTTTAAAAAAATTTTTTAAATCATTTTTTGGGGGGCTTGTACAACTCTTATCACAATCCATACATCCATCCATTGTGTCTAGCACATTTGTGCATTTGTTGCCCTCACCATTCTCAAAACACTTGCTTTCTAGTTAAAATCTTGGTATCAGCTCCTCATTCCCCCCCTTTCCTTCTTCCCCCTCCCTCATGAACCCATGATAATTAATAAATTAATATTATTTTGTCATATCTTATACTGTCTGACATCTTTCACCCAATTTTCTGTTGTCTGTCTCCCAGAGAGGAGTTTATATGTAGATCCTTGTAGTTGGTTCCCATTCTTTTATACCCCATCTTCCCTCCACCTTCCCAGGGTATTTCCACTCTTACCACCGGTCTTGAGGGGTTCAATCTGCCCTGGGTTCCCTGTGTTTCCAGTTCCTATCTGTACCAGTGTACATCCTCTGGTCTAGCCGGATTTGTAAGGTGGAATTAGGATCATGATAGTGGGTAGGGAGGAAGCATTAAGAACTAGAGGAAAGGGCTGAGCCCCGGTGGCATAGTGGTTGTTCGAGGGACTTCGGCCCACTGGGATGGAGGTTCAATTCTAGCAGTGGCTCCACAGGAGGAAAGGCTGGGCCTCCTACTCCCACCACCAGAGGGCAGTGATGCCCAAAAAATAAAATAACAAAAAAAGAACTAGAGGAAAATTGTATGTTTCAATGTTGCTACACTGCACTCTGAGTGACTCATCTCCCCGCAACCCTTCTGTAAGGGGATGTCCAGCCAGCAGCCTTTTTTAGAACAGTAATTGCACACTGAATCATTTAAGCCATACAAGTGGCCAATAGAAGGTATGTTTACTTCAACTCTTTGTAGATAATGTTGAAAATAGTACTATTGGGAAACTCCTATGTAGTATAACTACTTGTACTGAACACATTAGCTCGTTTAATTTTCACAGTAATATGAAAATCAGTTACTACATTCCCGCCTTATCTGATTATAATAGTAAAGGCATATATGGAAGTGAGATGATGGAAATTCTGGTTCTTGTCTCTTGAATTATAGTCTGACACTATGGAAAGCAGTCATATCTCCTCCTATTTGGGAGACACTTTAGTGGTTTTGCATCTTTTTTTCTGTTTTAAAATTTTTTTAGGGGCATCACTGCCCTCTGGTGATGGAAGTAGGAGGCCCAGCCTTGCTGCTGGACTTGAACCTCCAACTCAGTGGGCCGCAGTCTCGCGTACAACCACTACACCACCGGGGCTCAGCCGGTTTTGCATTTTTAAATTGAGTTATTTTCTATATATTAGCAGCTTTGAAAAAATTCCTGCCATTTTTTTACTCTTAATTTTTGAAATTAATAAAGTCTATACTAAAGCAAATAGATAACATTCATAACAGTTTTAGATTTTTCAGCCTAGTTTTACCTATTTTTCTATTGGTCTGTTGCACGTTTATGTTTGTAGTGTTTTTGCAATTAATGTCATAATGTCTATCTTTAAAGTGTATCCATGAAATTGAAATCTCTGGATCTTTAGTTTTGATCCAGGGCATTTTGCCTAAAATTTCATTAAGACAACTTTTGCTGTTAACTCTTATTTCATAAGCTTTTTTTTTTTTTTTTGCCAGAACAGCCACTAAATAGTCATTAAATATGTTGTTGATCTAAGCTAAAATCTCTGTAAAAAGTTCCCATATTTCTGAAAACTTACAGTGTCCTTAAAATATAATGATTTCTTGGGCAGTATTATATCTATATCATCCTTCTATTAAATGACTTTGTCTTCTTTATAAGAATGTTCACTGGCTTCAGGACAATTCTAGGAGACTAAGGCTCAGATTTTCCTCCTTTGATTTTTATTCTACAAAAGGTGTGTGCATCTCAGTATAGGTCTTCATATTTTGGACTGAAGTACATATAAAATAGTGTGTCAAATCATTTGGTCAATTGAAGTCACAGGTTGCTCCAGATAGGAATTGGAAGTTAATTTGGAACAAGAATGTTGTGGATGAAACATTGCCCAGATAAAGGAGTGACCTAGAATGAATTTATGTTTGTAGAATGATCCAGAAAGTCATTTGCCTTTGAAGAGAATAGGGATTGTCTCCTACAGAAATGCCCTCTGCTGGCCTAGATTCATAGTTCTGGTTAGTTACAATTGAGCAGAACTGTAGAATAGCACCTCTTGTTGAATTTTCATGAGTTAGCCTTAAGAGTCCTGTTTTTGGGGGGTGGGTTGGGAGCAGTGGAAATGACAAGACAATAGCAGCTTAGAGTGAGATTTTCAAAATACAGTGTATGTTTTAATAACAATGCTAATGAGTATGTTCATTAGAAAGAGGGGAAAAAAAGAAATGTATTCTATAATGTATATGTCCTGATTTAACCCTTGATTTATAAACATTTCTTATACCTTAGTTTTATGATTGTATTTATTTATAGCTGATTTCCTTAAAAAACTATATGCTCAGCTGAGCCCCAGTGGCGCAAGTGGTTGAGTGCGGGACTGCGGCCCGTGGACTTGGTGCTTCAAACCCAGTGGCTGCTCTCGGGAGAAGCACTGTGTAGCTCCCATGACCACCAGAGGGCAGTGATGTCCCCGCCCCCCAAAAAACAAACAAACAAACAAACAAACAACTGCACGCTCTTCCAAGGCAGGTATTTGCCTTGTTTGAATATGTCAACAAGTAGGTGTTTAATTAAGAATTTACTTGATTAAAGTGTTAGAAATTCCTTCTATGCTTGGATGTACATGATAACAAGAAATACATCTTGTGCTAGTCTGAGTTGACAAGAGAAACAAATTTATAGATACTCATGTGTATAAGAAAGAGCTTTGGGCTGAGCCCCGGTGGTGTAGTGGTTATGCGTGGAACTGCGGCCCACTGTGTTGGAGGTTCAAATCCAGCAGCAAGGCTGGCCTCCTACTCCCACCACCAGAGGGCAGTAATGCCAAAAAAAAAAAAAAACATAAGAAAGAGCTTTAAGGAAACAACCCAGCCCAGGTCAAGTCCATAAATCTGCTATTAGCCCATATATGTCCCATACCAATCTATAAATTGCTCTTCAGACTCACACAACACATGCAGTGACGTTGAATGCAGAAAGATAGCAGGCCAGCGGGTGGAAAGTCCTGTGGGTCTAGTGGAAACATCTCAGTGCTGGCAGGGGTCTGCACACGACTCCTTCTGCTCCAGGCTGCAGTGCACCTCCATGTGTCTTCCCAACAGGAATGTCTTGCAGGGAGTGAATGTGTGTTGTGCCTTCCGCGAGCTATTTATCGCCTTAGCCCCGCCAAATGAGGTGAGGTCATCAAGCCACGACCTGATTGACAAGCTAACCTCCACCCCCTCACTCTTAAGTCTCAAATTGACAACAGATTATGTAACCATGTAACTACCACAGACCAAAACTGCCCTCTGTCTCTTTTTGAATTTGTGAAAACTCAGCCAGAAATTTATATAATAGTGTGAATAGCTTTATAAAAAAGAGAGGAAAGTTTGCTTTTAACATGCCGAAGAACTTTTAGAATCCAGAATATATAAACTCCAAACTGTGCAGTTCGAGTCAGTGCCAACTCATGGTGACCCCAGAGCAGCAGCTCTCAACCTTTGGGGGTCAAATGACCCTTTCACAAGGGTTGCCTAAGGTAGAGGTCAGCAAACTCTTGAGATCGCAGAACCAATCCTGTCTGTCTCTCTCTTTATTTTTTTTTTTAAGGGCACCACTGCCCGGGTGGTGGGAGTAGGAGGCCCAGCCTTTGCTCCTGTGGAGCTGTAATTGAACCTCCAACCCAGTGGGCTGCAGTCCTGCACACAACCACTACGCCACCGGGGCTCAGCCCAATCCTGTCTCTTCTAACAAGTTTAAAACCACACAAGAGCCTCAAATATGTTTTTTCAAACAAATGAAATCACTGTGATCTAAAATAGTGAACTTCAAATTTTTTCAATGTTACTCCAGAGTCGCACATTCACATGCAGCTGAAAGAGCCGCATGACTCGTGAGCTGTAGTTTGCCGGCCACTGACCTAAGACTATCGGATAACACATATTTCCGATGGTCTTAGGAACCGAGACACCACTCCTCTATCCGTCTCCATGTGGGTCCACCCACATGCAAGTACCTGTTACCCATGCTACACCATGCGTCGACAACATTTCATTTATTTGTCATTAGAAATAAATATTTCACAATATATAATGACATTATTTTTGTGATCAGTCACTGTGCTTTCATTATGTTCTATTTGTAACAATGAAAATACATCCTGCATATCAGATATTTACATTACGGTTCATAACAGTATTGCAATTAGAGTTATGAAGTAACCACGAAAATAATTTTATGGTTAGGGTCGCCACAACATGTGAGGAGGTGTATTAAAGGGTGATGGCGGCTGAGCCCCGGTGGCGTAGTGGTTGTGCGTGGGACTGCGACCCACTGGGACGGAGGTTCAATTCCAGCAGTGGGGCTGGGCCTCCTACTCCCACCGCCGAGAGCAGTGATGCCCCCCCCCCCCAAAAAAAATAAATAAAGGGTGATGGCATTAGGAAGATGGAGAACCACTGCCCTTTAGGATAAGCTAGAACTGCCTGAGACCTTTTATGGGCATAGAAGACCTCATCTTTTTCCCTTGGAGCAGCTTGTTGTTTTGAACTGTCTATTTACAGTCAGCTGCCCAGCTCATAACCACTATGCCACCAGGGCACCTTATCCAGGTAAGATTATGGAGATCTTCTGTTAGTAAGGAAACAATGGCCAACACCAAAGAAAAAGAAACCACCTCCACAGAATCTTTGCTTTTCCAAATAGCCTATATGGAAATGTGATCAGCCTCATTGATAATCAGAGGAGTACAGATTTAAGTTACAGTGAAACTTGTGAGAGTCAGCGCTGCTTTACTTTTTTACGTTTCATAGGTTTTCAACCTTTGGTAGGATGCTGCCTAAGTTGAATGTGCCTTTGACTCTTGAAAGATAATGAGCTTCAACTGTGCTTATCTATTTAAATGGATTCATATAATTTCTCTTCCGGATACGTCTTTTCTCCACATCTGAAAGATTGATCATGTTGTTGTATTTGGCTACACTTAAATTCCCTTTCACTGCCTATTGTGTGTATGCACTGTTTTATGCTAACCAACCCACAGGCTGGTTACTGGAAGATTTTTAATTTTTGCTATTTTGAGTGGTGCTTTAAAACCCATTTTTTAGGAATCGTTATCGTTATATAGGGTTTTTTTATTAGGAGTCAAATGAAAATGTTTTGATATTTCAAGATAACTTTACTTTTTACAAGCACTTTCGCTTAATAGTTGTTATTCTGTCTTCAAGGTAGATTTTCCAGTTTTGGTTCTTTGCAATACATTAACAATTCAGTATTGTGCTTGATGTGTAGTACCAGTATATGATTGGTATATAGTCACAGAGCGACAATTTCATATCGAGTACACCAGTTTATACTTTTGTTGACTATATTTCTTTCTTTTGATCTATATGTATACCTTGACTTGATTTTTAGACTTCTTACTTTCCCCATCTAGTGAGTGTGACATGATTTTTAACTGTGGCCTTATTTTGTGTTATTTCATTTACTGGTGAGGTTGTGCCTCTTTTCAGGGTGTTTGATTCTTAAGTGAGCATTATTTTATAACTTGATCATTTTCTTTGCTATGGTAGGTGGATGGAGAGCTAGAAGCTCTGATGGAAAATGGTGAAGGTCTCTCAGATAAAAACCAGGTGCTCAGCTTATCCCGCTTAATGGTTAGAATTGAAACTTTGGAGCAGAAGCTTACCTGTCTTGAGCTCATACAGGTAAACGTTTTAATATTAATTTACTTCTGAATTTGGAGTGAGGCTTTTAGACTATAATCTTGAATGTTAATGGGGAATTAATCTGATAAAAAGATTTACCAGTGGTTCCATTTTAAAAATGAGTATTTGAGTTTTGCATGACTTTGAAAGATTGTACACTTAAACATGGCTGAAAATTTGACCTCATTTCATCTAATCGTAACCTGGTTTGGTCTTTCTGTTTTTTGAAACTATTCATGGCCCTTGATAATATCATATTTTTCACCTTGGGGTTATTAGTATTTTTTTTGTATCATGATTTCAAAGGAACTTTGACAGTAATTTTATTCTAGTTTATTACAAGAAAATAACAGCCCTTTGAACAGGCTTGTGAAAGTGAGAGGGGAAAATCTCTTAAAGACAAATTCCTGGGCTGAGCCCCGGTGGCGTAGTGGTTGTGCGCGGGACTGTGGCCCACTGGGTTGGAGGTTCAATTCCAGCTCACAGGAGCAAAGGCTGGGCCTCCTACTCCCACCACCAGAGGGCAGTGATGCCTAAAAAACTAAAAAAAAAAACCAAACTTTCATAAGACAAATTCCTCAGTGATGCCACACACACAAAAAAGTCACATTTCTATTACCAAAATGGTTTCAGTAAAATTGTAACTGTGATGTTTTATTATTTTGGGCAGTTGGGTTAAGCAATACGGAGTTTCTAGGTTTTGTTGTGAATGTGTATGAACTCTTAGTTCTCTCTGCAACCTCTCTGTAACAACAGTCTATCTGCTATTGTCCCTTTTCTGACATCCTACATCATGCCTGCCTGCCTGCCTTCCCTCATGGAAGAACACACACTCTCAATCCTGCCTGAAATCCTTTCTGGAGCGTCATGGCCTGTCTTTACTATGGATCTGGATGGCAGAGCTTGGTGATGGCCGGGAAAGTAATCCGAAGCTTCAGGAAGAGGTCAGTCCACCCTTAAACTTGCTTGTTTATGAGATTATAAAACCTCTATATGATTGTTTAGGTTGAAGATAAGTGATAATACTAATGATTATGAATTTAGAAGTGTGTTCACCACTGGCATTAAATGGCCATATCATTTCATCATTCCTGTAAGTTTTTGTTAGATGTGAGTGTGCCCATGATTTCACCCTGAAGTCTTTAAAAGCCAGTAGTTCAAAGTAAGCAGCTAGGAGACTGAGTTATAATGACACAGTGAAAGGAAAGGTCCAGTTAGGCCTTTCCCAAAAAATGAGAAACAGAAAGCTGGTGAAGTGCTGACTTTTAGATGTCAAGAGCAAGAACAGTTTGAGTATTAAATGTTACCAAAAAAGTCAGAGAAAATGTTCACTAACAACATTGTTAGTGGAGTTGGTATGTGGTTAAAAGCCCAAGAATTTTTTTCTAACTTGGTCTATGTGTAGCTTTTCATCACAATTTAAATATAGTCTTAAAATCATTTAAAATAGAACTTTTGGGAAATAATACAGCAATATATAATTGATCAAGGATTCACAGGAGGGGTGGAGAGGAAGGGGAAAAATAAGCTTATACCAAGGACTCAAGTAGAGAGAACATGTTTTGGAAATGATAATGGCAACAGGTGATCCAAATATGCTCGATACAATTGATGTATCTGTTGCTATAAGAGCTGTAAGAGGCCCCTGTAAAGTTATTTTTAAAAATAATAAAAACATGGCTGAGCCCCGGTGGCGTAGTGGTTGTGCGCGGGACTGCGGCCCACTGGGATGGAGGTTCAATTCCGGCTCCCAGGAGCAAAGGCTGGGCCTCCTACTCCCACCACCAGGGCAGTGATGCCTAATAAAAAAATAAATAAAAATAATAATAATAATAAAAACATGGACTGAGCCCCGGTGGCGTAGTGGTTGTGCGCACGACTGCGGCCCACTGAGCTGGAGATTCAAATCCAGCAGCAAGGCTGGGTCTCCTACTCCCACCACCATAGGGCAGGGATGCCTCAAAAAAAAATTAAAAATAAAAACACTTTTGGAAACAATTTGGGAGTGGGCCAGTAAATAAGTATACTTTGCCTCCATTTTTTGGGGAAATTTTTCAATAAGAAGCTGGTGACACCCTGCAGTTTTGTGGAACTGTGGTAGGAAATAACTGGAAAAATTCTTGGATTTCAGAGGAGGCGCCTAGATGAAGAGAATTTTACTTTTATTAGACAACTATTTATCAGTGACTAAAGAGATGGTATCTGCATTTCATATGTGTG
Organism: Nesogale talazaci; assembly: GCA_004026705.1. Classification (NCBI taxonomy): domain Eukaryota; kingdom Metazoa; phylum Chordata; class Mammalia; order Afrosoricida; family Tenrecidae; genus Nesogale; species Nesogale talazaci. The sequence continues at coordinate 28,790 of PVJH01020387.1, read as the reverse complement.
TGAGAAGTATCATTTAAATGACAATGTTGCATAATTGCAAGTACACATGCTCACACATATATAATGTCTTATATTTTTATCAGCTTTCGTTTTTGCTGGTCAGTCTTTAACTTTCCTCCCTTCATAAAGGAAAATGACATGATATTTAAAGCCTGTTTACAGAGACTAAGGTCTTAGCTATTAAGTTCCTAGTGCAAAATACCACTTCTGCAGAAACAATCAAGAGGTCTGAAAACGTCAACTGTACTAAAATGATCTCATTTGTTGTTGTTGTCATTGTGTTTAATTAGATTATAAAGACTTTGGAACACTTGCCCATTCCTACTAAAAACATGCTGGAAGAAAGCAAAGTCCTTCCCATCATTCAACGTTGGTCTCAGACCAAGACTGCTGTTCCACAACTGAGTGAAGGAGATGGGTACTCTAGTGAGAACACATCACGAGCGCATACGCCACTCAACACCCCTGATCCCTCTACCAAGCTGAATACAGACGCCGACACAGAAACCCCCAAGAAGCTCATGTTTCGTAGACTTAAAATTATAAGTGAAAACAGTATGGACAGTGCGATTTCTGATGCTGCTAGTGACCTAGAAGGCAAAGATGGCAAAGAGGATCTCGATCACTTAGAACCTGTCCCTATTGAGGAAGAAGAAGAATTGCAGGCACAACAGCTAGTCACACAACAGCTGTCTGAACCCAAGGTTGCTGCTGAAGCTGCAGTGGAGGTCAGTAAGCTCCCTGTGTCGGAGCTGGACGCTGACTCAGGAATCGAGCCCAGAGAGAGCAATGGCACAAAGCCAGAAGAGCCTATTGTTGAGGAGACGCCATCCCAGGACGAAGAGGAAGGCGTGTCTGATGTGGAGAGCGAAAGGAGCCAAGAACAGACAGATAAAACAGTAGATATAAGTGATTTGGCTACCAAGCTCCTGGACAGCTGGAAAGACCTAAAGGTAAGAACAATTGTGATCCCTTTTAACATGAATTATTTAGGTTTAGAATGCCACAAACCTAAATCAAACTATCTACTCTAGCTATGTGAGTTTCTGAAAAGTCTAATATAATTTCTGCTAACTGTAAACATTTCAAACACCCGTTAAGCCTTGACAAGAATCATCTTAGCCAAACTAATTTGCAAATTAATCTTTGTCCTTCTATTACAAAGTTTTGTTCAAAGTCCTTTATGTAATAGATTTATGATTCTGTTTTATGATTAGAATAGAATAATTAAAGGAAAATCAGTTCAACTAGCAACTTCTCATACAAAATGATTGACAGTGAAAAGTGATCCAGACCTGAAATGCAGGTCTTGGAAATCTGGCAGAACCAAATTACTTCCCAGCCTGTTTCCTCTTTTCTGCCAGAGCTAGAACAACCAGATTGCCAGGTTTCAACAGGCAGGTGAACATTTGAAGCTCCTCTGTGCCAAGTTCTAGAAAGCTCATTCCCCTAGACACTGAGATTTTGCCCAACTGGTCTTGGTCTTACACTGAACAAATTAAGTAGTTACGGCTTGTACAGTGTGCTTTCTAGTATTCCTAATTTATTCTATTGAGAGCCTTGTTAAGGGCGGTCTAGTTTCAACTGTGGCTTACCTATTTGCTCTTAGACATGCTACTCTTTCTTGCTATTTATAATTCAACATAGCTCAGTGTTGTTACACTTTATGAAATCTGATTTTTTTTGTAACTATAAAAGAAAGGATTCATATTAAACCTACTTGCAATAACAGTTTATAAACTTAGTGGGTTCAAAACTGCAGTTAGTTGGGAGATGCTGGAACAATCACGTGGTGGGCGTTTATTTAATCTAGTCTCCTTTGCAAGGGCACCAGAATACGTAGAAGAAAGGCCTTGTGTTTGGAGGGTGCTTGTAAGAAGAGCCTGCACTGTGACTTGTGGCTCAGTAAGGAAAGGTACCAGGTGGACATGAAGAAGGCTTTAAAGGTTTTCTTCAGAAAAGTCTCTGGTTTGATATACTTTCAAAAATTTGCAAAGATATAGCTACTCATAATCTTTTAAAAACCTGTGTTTGTAGTTTAGATATCTAATTTTAATGTAATTTGTTTCTGTATTGGTACTGGTTTAAATTACTGTGAGTATTTTAAGTCAGTCAGATATAACTGCAATGATCTTAGTTCTACATTCTACTCTGCACATACAGTTTGATATCTATAGTTATTCCCTTTCTTAGCCTTCCACACCTATCTGATAGATCAAAGCAATTTCACAGTATTATGTATAGCTAGATGATTCTTTTTACTTCAAGTTTAAAATTTTATTTGTACTTAGAAAATGTCTTTCTTAACCATCGTATTATGAATTTATCCTGATTCTTAGTGTCAAGGTAGCTAAAATACTTCTTTCTTCTTCAAACCTTAGTTTGCTCTGGAATTATTACCCATATAGAATTGCATCCCTGAGAATACCTTTTATTTGACTTTATACATTGATGGTTTACTGTACGTTGGTGCAGTACGAGATTCTTAATTCATCTATCATCCAGTTAACATTTACCATGACTGATTTCAGAACTCTGATTATGGTTGCAGTATATTAAAAGTTAGAGATAACATTTAACCAGAAGTCTGAAACCTGGAACCCAGTTTAATTATATTTGGGATAGAAACACTGATCTGATTCAATCACATATATTGGCGTTGAAAGACTTAACTGCTTCTGTCTGAATTTCACCTGTGAGTTCAAGTGATTGAAAAAAAAAAAGTGCTATTTCAGCCAACCTTTATTAAGCATCTACTACCAACCACTTTGCTAGTTGCTCGCCTATAATTCTAAGATCACTAAAAATGTCTTGATCTAAGCTTGTGGTTCTGTTAACCATTTCATAGCTCTCTTACTTTGGGCCATTGTGATATTGTTAGGTGTGTCTCAACTTGGCCTTTATATTGTAGTGAAGAACCTGGAAGAAGTTGTTTTGGATTCAGTAATCTTGACTTTGTTGTGAAGCATACGATAGGGATCATCAGTCGATGACAAGGGTGGGAGGGAAGGGTAAAGCTTCATGAATGACTCTTTGTCCTCCCAGACCTGGTGATGATCTCCCTTGTAACTCGAACCATTTCCATCTAGCTTCTCAGGGCAGCAAGGAGCTTGTTAACATCACCAGCTGACCCTGTGTCTCCTTTTCTCAACTCCATTTCCAACTTCGTGCTGAAGAAAAAACAAGAACCTAGCGTGCATTCTGTGAAGAAACAGGAAGATGGTTGGGAAGCTGGATGATGCATGAAAAATATGATAGGTGAAAAGAGGACAGAGGTGGTTAACTCACTGGTGCCGGCGTTATTTTGATGCGTCCATTGCCGACAATGGATGTTCTTCCGGGAAAATCCCGACTTCTGGCGAGAAAGGATTAAGTGAGCTCTTTTTCTATACCTATATACACAGGACCACTGCCTGGGTTTTACAAGGCTTACGTATTTTAACTTCTAAAGTAGATATCAACAACAAGCATCACGTAGCACATTGCTTCACACGATCATATCCTCATATTCACTGGTTAACTTGGGAACATTTTTCAGCAGGTGAATGTGCATATATTTCTGTTTACAAAAGGAATTCTTGTACATCACCTTTCGTTGCTGAATATACCTCAGGATTCACAGGGCAAAATACTGGGTTACAAATGTGCATTAATGATGACCGGGAAATCCACATTCATTTCCATCTTGAGAAGAGGAGGTAAGGTTTCCACAACATTGGCAGTTGTAATTGCAGTCCAATACCAAGAGGTTGTTATGGTTCGAGATTCTGGAGCCTCCCCCATGAAAAAAGGTCGTGCATCTCTGGTTACCATGAAGTCTTGGATAGTTTCCACTTGACCTAGCTTAGATGATTTCAGAACAACGTTCTGTATGTGTGGTAAGCTCAGCTCTTCTCCACAGTGGTGACTCTTCTCGTATTTCATCTTTCATCTCATGACATTATCTTTAATTCAGCAGGTGATTTGTTTAGTAGAAAGTTGAGGATTAAACTATGGAAGATTGATATAAAGCATTACAAGTATTCATCTAAGGAGTTTTGAAATCCTTTCCGAGAACTTTAGTTCTTTACTAAATCTGCTGGAAAATAGCTTGATTGACTTGATGGCAGTGTGTGAGTAAATCTATGCAGCAGATGAAATTAGATGTCATGGATTTCTATGATAACTTTAAAAGTCCACAATAGTTATTATCCCGTATCTATAAAATCAATATGATTTGCCCCTTTTAATTTTTTTTAATTAATTTTTTTTTGGCATCACTGCCCTGGTGGGAGTAGGAGGCCCAGCCTTGCTCCTGCAGAGCTGCTGCTGGATTTGAACCGCCAACCCTGTGGGCCACAGTCTTGCACACAACCACTGCGCCACTGGGGCTCAGCCCGATTTGCCCCTTTTTAAAATCAAATTGCCCCCAAAGATTGTTCCTTTAAATAATAGTACATTGAGGTTTTCTGGCTTTTCAAATTAACTGTTGCACTTGGTAAAGGCAAAAATGTCCTAAAGTTTACTAGCATTTCATTTCATAATTATTGAATAAACACTTTAATTTAGAGGCAAGTTATATTGGGACACAATTGTATTTGTAATTTACATATTATTTGGCAGCCTTTGCATTTCAACAGCAAAGTTGAGTAGCACCAGACATGATGGACCACAGAACCTAAAGTATTTGCTATCTTGTTCTTTACAGAAAAAATTGCCAACCCCTGATCTAAAAGATAAAGTACAGAATCCTGCAACTCTAAACATTCTGGTTTTGACACTTAATTCTTATGGGTGAGCTCTTACTTCTCTCTCTAAAGACATGATGATTGTTTTCATTACCCAGAAGTTAGTTTTTCAGAAGAAGTCTTGACTGTTAGGAAAAATTTCTTTAAGAGTAGGTTTATGGGATGTGTCATTTTGAGGCATTTTGATTTCCTCATCGAAAATTGCAGAAGCCATTTACATTTACCTCTTACCATTTAAGCTGACTTATCCATTTTATGAGACAAATATTTATACAAATTAATTTTTTTTGGCATCACTGCCCTCTGATGGGAAAGTTCATTTTCTTATAAGCCGTGTAATCTTGAAATTCTGTTTGGCATACCTGTCTCTATGGATATGCATTAATTTGGCATGAATGTAAATTGAGTATTAAAAGAAAGTAAACATCAACTATAAAGACAGGCAATGCAAGCGAAGATTGTCATACTGACTGAACCAAGCAACCCTAGAGTACACCAAGCCCAATAGCTCAAATGTTCCTTAATGTTAAATATTGTAAATGTCATATAAAGACATAATATCACAGTTAATAGGGTAGAATTATGTTGTTTTAATAAAATAATTTTTATTAAATCATTTTATTGGTGGCTCGTACATCATTTTTCACAATAAAATAATTTTTTGATGAGGTTTGGTTCATGTGTCAATTTGACACATGTCCCTAGAGATGGATATATAAGAAGTGATTCATGAACCTAGTGTTAATGTATAAGACCATGTGAGAAGTAGCAGAGGATGTGTTGATGGAATGACTAAAATATCAGTCTCCTTTAAGCAATGCCAGTCTTTGCTCATAATCCCGATCAAATCAATACAAACTTAGAAACACTTCTAGTGTCTATGTAGGAGATGGGTGTAAATAACCACAAGGCTCTGTAAAATTGCCTGCACTTTTTATGACTTTTCATTTTAAAGTAATTTTAAACTTAAATAGCAGGAACATGCTTTTGACAAAGTTTTTATATGCGGTTCATCAAGTTCCCCAATTTAAGATATAATTTATCGGGCTGAGCCCTGGTGGCGTAGTGGTTGTGCACGGGACTGCAGCCCACTGGGACGGAGGTTCAATTCCAGCAGTGGGGCTGGGCCTCCTACTCCCACCACCGGAGAGCATTGATGTCCCCCCCCCCCCCAAAAAAAAAAAAAAGAATAATTTATCTTGTTCTCTCATTTTCTCATGAAATTTGGAGAGTAGGTTACAGATCTGATGCCTCCTTCCCCCAAAAAATTTTAGTGTGTATTTTTCAACAGCAAAGATAATCTTAATATATAATTTTGCAATATTTTTTTCAAAATGAATACATTACAATGAACGATAGTATTTTCTAATAAACAGATCTTATTCAAAAATTGCTGGTTGTGTATCAAAGATACTTCAAAGTGTTTATGGGAAAGTTGCATGGTCTTTTAATTCTATTTTCCACAAACTTTTTGAAGCACCCTTTTACAATGTCCTTTATAACAAAAAAGGGAAATTTTTTTCTGGTCCAAAATGTACTCTGAGATTAAGCTGTACATTGCATTCTGTTTCTTCCTGTTTTAAAATCTGAAACAGTTTCTTAGTCTTTCTTTGAACTGCACATTTTTGAAAAGCATAGGCTAATTAGTTATTTTGTAGGATCTCCCTCAGTTTGGGTTTGGTTGGACTGCATGTTTATCTACAGCATTTTTTCAGGAATATTGCAGTCGTAACCGTCCCACGATGTCACTTTGTCTCATTACTGGCATTTTCAACTTTGACTACTTGGTTAAGGTGGACAGTCTGCCAGATTTGTCCCTTTTAAAGTTAACATTTTCCGCTTTATAATGGAAAAGTATCTGGAGAGCAACTTAGGGCTCTGTAAATATCATGGTTTTCATCAAGCTTTATCTTCTGCTTTAGCATCCCATGACTTTGCTGTGGCTGCCAATTGATTTCTAAGCTAGCATGTGTATTTGCTTGCTTCATTTATAAGCAAGAGTTTTGCCTGCTCCTTTTGTTTGTTCATTCATGTGTACTAGTATTTTCAATGGATTATCCTTTCATTTTATTGTTTTGCTGCTTAGATCTTCCCATATTTGATTAGTGACACCCACTTTGAGTTGATTTCTTTATCCCTTTGACATACCTCCATTTTTCACCGTCCTGACACAGCATGTTGTTAGCAGTTTCTCTAAAAAGTCTTAGATTTTTGTAACGGGAAATACTTAGAAACCAAGATCTGGGATTTGTACAATCATTGCTTCTGGGAGATGTGTTGTTAGAGCTCGTCAGCAGCCATAGCTTGGGATGTTATATTTATTATATGTGCAAGCATACACAACAGTATACTTGTTCGATGTGTCCCTTCATCCACTTCCCTGTTTTAATACCCCAGGGTAGTGGTTATATATAGATTGTTGCAATTGGTTCCCCCTTTCTATTCCACTTTCCCTCCGCCCTTCCAGTATCACCACTCTCACCACTGGTCCTGAAGGGAACATCTGTCCTGAATTCCTCACGTTTTCGGCTTTAGCGTACATACCCTAGCTGGATTTGTAAGGTCAAGTTGGGATCATGATAGTGGAGGTGAGGAAGCATTTAAGAACTAGAGGAAAGTTGCAGATTTCATTGTTGCTACACTGCACCCTGACTGGCTCCTCTCCTCCCAGCCACCCCTCTGTAAGGGGATGTCACTTCACCCATGCATGGGCTTTGGGTCCCCAATCTGTCCTCCCCCTCATTTATAATGATAACACTTTTGGTTCTTTGATAGCTGACACCTGATCCCTTCAGGTGTCATGGAATTTTTAGAACCTTGTAAAGTCTGTATGTTTGTCGTCAATTGTAAAATGGTGTTTATGACTTTCCCAGAGTAGTAAGCTTTTAAGTGACAGAAATAGAAGTTGTGTCAAGTCTTCCTGGACTCTTCCCAGGCCTTTCACACAATTATGTATTTTGACAAATAGTTTTCAGGATTTTCTTGATTTCCTTTTTAAAAAATTCTAGTTCATTTCAAAATGGTAGAAACCACTTGTGTCTCCACCCCCCCACCTTAATACAGAGATTTTTTTCCCCACTCAGATTCATACTCTTTTATCACCCAAAATTAAAACTGTAAAAGTCACTATAAAACAATAATAATTGCTTTAATAGCAACAATTTCAGTAAATTAAAAATACTGTTATAACTTGCTAGTCATACCCTATTTTTCAAATGAACTTAAACATCCTTTGCCTTTTTATAACATACAGACACAATTAGCTCGTCTGTAAAATACATTTCCATGTGAAATACTTAGCATTTCATAGTGCAGCCAGTGGTTTTAAGAACAACTTAAGACTTAATGGCAATGCAGTGATTTTTTTTTTTTAACTTGTTGTTCATGATAGAACTTAGGGGATCTGTCCCTAAGACTATATGCAAGATTCTGTGGGCAAGAGTTAATTAGTTTGAGCAGCTTCTCAAAAAAGGTCTGTGCTCGTGCTCACTTGCTTCTGAACTGGGGCTGTATAGCAGCGTCCTTGAAAGCAGAGCGGGTATCAGGTGTTCACCTGTGTGCTTCAGTGGCTAGCCTAGGTCTGACCCTTGTTGAATAAAACTGATCATGGCTAAAGCATGTTCGTTGCGTTGGAGTGAAGTTGGATAAGGAGAGAGGATGAATGGCAATATACTTGGGGGACGTTCTATAGTGACGCTTATTGTATAGTGACATTTAGGAGTTGCCTTGGGAGTCATATTTTCCATAAGCCTTTGCCTGAGATTTCACAGCCTGTGAATTTTAGCCCACTCTAGGAATATAGTTACAAAGCACAGGATTCAGGTTGAGCCCTGATGGCGTAGTGGTTGTGTGCGGGACTGTGGCCCACTGGCCTGGCGGCTCAAATCCAGCAGCAGCTCTCCAGGAGCAAGGCTGGGCCTCCCACTCCCACCAGGAGGGCAGTGATACCCACAAAAAAACAAAAACCAAACAAAACACAGGCTTCTTTTATTACCATGCTTACTGCTGCTTCGGGGTCATTATCTTTCCCTTTCTACTTCAGTTTTAAAATAGGTCATTCCTGCAGATGGTACAAAATCCACAAGGCATACAGGGAGACATTTCTCTCCCGTCCTTCTCCCCTGACCTGTTTCCTGGAGGCCGCCAACCAGTACAACTAGATTTCCTGTGTTTTCAGTGAAAGTTTACACAGCATGTTGGGTTTCCATCGACAGTTTCTATTGAAATTATTTAGTACTCATTACATTTTTTATAATCTACAAGCATTCTGTGTTAGTCCAGGTTGACTAGAGAAACAAATTCAGAGATACTCGTGTGTATAAGAAAGAACTTTAGGACTGAGCCCCGGTGGCGTAGTGGTTGAGTGCGGGACTGCAGCCCACTGGCTTGGCGGTTCAAATCCGGCAGTAGCAAGGCTGGGTAGCTCCCACGACCACCAGAGGGCAGCGGTGCCCCTCCCCAAATGAAAGAACTGTATATAAAATGTAATTAATTATACATTAAGAAAACAGCCCAGCCCAATCCAGATCAAGTCCATAATTGTGATACCAATCTATAAAGTCCTCTTCGGACTTCAGTGAAGTCCAATGCAGGATGACCACAGGCCAGTGGGTGGGAAGTCTTGTGGACCCTTTGACAGTAGATGCATCCCAGCACTGGTAGGGCTCTCCACATGGTTCCTCCCGCTCAGGGCACTAGCTTAGCTCCATGCGTCCTGTCAGGTGCAATGTCTCCCAGGTAGGGAGCCTGTGTCCCACCTCAAGCTAGCTCTTTTTCTCCTTAGTGCCTCCACATGAGGTCATCAAGCAGCTACCTGATTGATCGGCTCAGCCCCGCCCCTTCACCCTGAATCCTCTCCAATTGGCAACAGATTATGTAACTACCACATTTTCTGATCGGGCTCTCGTTTTCTTCCCCCCTTTCCTTCTCATTTTAGTTTTACACCGATCGCTGACCTTTTGGCCCCACCTAGATGGTTTATAACTTTAGTACTGCTTCTGGCCCCACCTAGATGGTTTATAACTTTAGTACTGTACTCACAGGCACATCCTTTATTTTGCGTGTCAGTCTTGTGAGGGCTGAGCCCCGGTGGTGTAAGCGGTTGAGGGCGGGACTGCAGCCACGGGCTTGGCGGTTCAAATCCAGCGGCGGCTCTCAAGAGCATCACTGGATAGCGCCCACGACCACCAAAGGCATTGATGCCCCCCCCCCCCAAAAAAAGGTAACCTGTGTATGGGGAGTGGGGTGTAATTTTATTTTAAAGTTTATGGACTATCTCAGGCCACTATCTTAACGAGCTCTCTATTCTCACCTAATCCTGCAAGCCTAGACTTCTTCAGAATTTTCAGTTTTGCACCTGCTCTTGGGCCATCTCAATGGGCCATGTTTTGGGAAAACAAAAATAAAACAGCATGCCTGTCTTGTCCCATGTACCTTACTTGCCTGATCTCCCTTCGTAAGACTTCTTTTTCTTTGTCCAAATGAAGAGGGACATGACAGGACAACGATTTGAAGAAGTAGAAAAGGTGAAGAAAAAACAAGGAAGGTGCTGTCAGCCATCCAAACAGATGAGGTTGAAAAATGTTTCCATGGCTGAGCCCCGGTGGCGTAGTGGTTGTGCGTAGGACTGCAGCCCACTGGGACGGAGGTTCAATTCCAGCAGTGGGGCTGGACCTCCTACTCCCACCACCAGTGATGCCCCCACCAAAAAAACAAAAAAAGAATAATGTTTCCAACCATGGAATTGCACATTTGTCAAATGTATTAAGTATAGTAGAGAGTACTTCGAAAGCGATAAGGCTGTTTTATTTAAAAATTTTAATTCCAGGGTTTTTTGGTACCCCTTTGTATTATATCAATTGACTATCTCATGAAACAAAGGCCCTAAGCCTATAAATCTAGAAAACCACTCCCTAGATGTTTGACTTTAGCTGAGTTTTTGTAATTGTGTCTTCTTTGAATATATATATGTGCATGCACATGCCTGTACCTGTATGTACATATGCATACTTCTGTCTGTGAACACACTCATCTGTACCTACTTCTGTGTGTGTGCATGCATGTATATGTATGTGCCTACACATCTATCTGTGGAAGGGGGTTTCAAAAGAATTAAGGGAAAATGAAAAGATAAGGAATTATCCATGAATTCTATGAAGACCTATTGTTTGTGTTATTGCCAAATTGTATGCCTCGTATTCTTTTTTTTTTAATTTTATTTATTTTGCAGTTGAGGTTATACACAGAAAAACAGACACCAGCAGTTTCTGTATATTCTCTTTTGTAATAATTATATTATTTGAGAAGATGTGAGGGAGAGGAAAAAAGAGGAGGTGATAGCAAGAGCTCAAGTGGAAAGAAAGTGTTCTGGAAATGATGGTGGCAACATATGTATAATTGTACTTGATACAAATGATGTGTTCACTGTTATAAGAGTTGCAAGAAAAAAGAACAAAGCTGTAATAAAATGATTTATTAAAATTAAAAATAAAACATCTTATGCCCCATTGGGGTGATTTATAATGTTTTAAATTTTTAAATGATAATGACATCTCTAGAGAGAATCATATATATATATATATATATATATATATATATATAATCAGGGATAGATGAATGGATTTGGGAAGTCTTTAGGATATGGCCCTGCTTGATGCTCCCCCTTATAAAGAGATCACTGAGGATATATAGGCTATTGCAAAATATGAGGAAGACATCAGATAGTGCCTGGCTATCAGAAATAATAGTGTCTGGGTTCTTAAACAAGTAGACATCCAAGTGAGATATCAACCAAGTCCTCATGGAAGAAGCCCATCAGTCTGTGCGATCCCAAGATAGTGAACGATAAAATCCAAATGCAAAGGAGAAAGGAGTATTAGAACTTGTGAGCAGGGCCGAGCCCTGGTGGCGTAGTGGTTGTGCGTGGGACTGTGGCCCACTGGGACGGAGGTTCAATTCCAGCAGTGGGGCTGGGCCTCCTACTCCCACCACCGGAGAGCGGTGATGCCCAAAAAAAAAAAAAAAAAAAAGAGCTTGTGAGCAACTGGTGTGTAGAAGTATAAAAATGACAGTGAGAGTCCAAAATCTATTTGCAGGTTCCTTACATAGCTTTACCGTCCGGTGAATTCCCTCTGGCCATAGTCCAGGGATGTGAGTAATCAGGCTGTAAAACAGAGCATTGGGAAAGATGCTTATGACAGAGGGAGTTAGGTGAAAATGTAGCCCCATAGTACTTGGTGATCTGCCTTTTGAGCCATTTTTTGTTTGTTTGTTTGTTTGTTTGTTTTGGCGGGCATCATTGCCTCTGGTGGTCATGGGCACTACCCAGTGCTGCTCTTGAGAGCCGCCACTGGATTTGAACCGTCGAGCCCTTGGGCTGCAGTCCCACACTCAACCACTTACGCCACCGGGGCCCAGCCACTTTTGAGCCATTTTTAAGTTGTTTGAATTTCATCTTTGCTGCCTTTATTTCTATTGAGGGTTTCCTCTGTTATTGTTGCTGGTTTTTATTTGTTTGCTTCCTGTTTGTAATTTTTTTAGTTTTTTTTTTTTTTAGTTTTTTAGGCATCACTACCCTCTGGTGGTGGGAGTAGGAGGTCCAGCCTTTGCTTCTGTGGAGCTGGAATTGAACCTCCATCCCAGTGGGCCTCAGTCCCGCACACAACCACTATGCCACCGGGGCTCAGCCTTCAGTTTGTATTTTATCTGATTTTCTGTATAAGAAATCCTGGATTGTTCATTCTGTATAAGTACCGCGCACTAACCGATTGCACCTCTGGAGCTCCCGGATTGTTCATTCTATAGCGACAATAACTGGATTGCTAACTCGGGGCATGGCAGGGGTGGTTGGTGAAAAACAGGGAGCTTTAAAGCAATGAGTTTGACAAGAAAATGTTAAATGGATTGTTGTGGTGATTACACAACTCTCCTTAATATGATTGAACAAGGAAGATGTATGTTATGTGAATTATATGCCAATAAGTTTTTAATTAGATTATTTGATTTGCACAGCCATTCATTCCTTTCTTTACTGAATTTGTAATTCATTAATTATTAATCATCTCTGACCCCTTGAGATTTCTGTCTAATCGTTTGGTTTCTTTTGTCAACTTGAATCCATATAGGTGTTTCTTAAGAATATAATGCTTGGGGGCTGAGCCCCGGTGGCATAGTGGTTGTGCTCAGGACTGCGGCCCACTGGGATGGAGGTTCAATTCCAGCAGCGGGCTCCACAGGAGCAAAGGCTGGGCCTCCTACTCCCACCACCAGAGGGCAGTGATGCCTAAAAATTAAAAAAAAAATTTTTTTAAACCCAAGAATATAATGCTTAAAGCACTGTATGAGTTAAGATTAACTATTAACTTGGTTTTAAGAAGACAATGGTATAGTTTCAAGGGTTCATCTACCCTCCATAGTTCCAGAAAGTCTAGTGTCAAGTCTTGAAATTAGATTCTACTTTTTACTCCTTCTGATCATAGTATATGTGCCGCCTTCTAATTCATAGTATATGTGCCGCCAAAGCAAACACCTAATCAAAATTCTTCTGTGGATTCTTTGGTCAAAATGTTAATGGTGATTAGGCATCATGTACTTCTGTTCTCTTGCCAAAGGAAGCAGTTGTTTCTGGAGGTAATTAGCCATACATGGTAGATCCTCTTCCTGACTCTCCTCCTTCCTCTAGTCCCAGTGGAAAACGATCATCTGTGTTGGATGGCCACCAGCAAGCATTTAAAACTGCAGGCACAATGCACGGAACTGGGTGGTAGAATAGAAGCACTGAATAGTTAACTTGGAGATCCTCTGAGGGGCTGATTGAACATAGGAAATCTCAGCAGTGACTCTTATTTATTTATGTAAGCCATCTTATTGGTGGAGTAATGGTTTCTCATTGTGATTTGTGTCTTTGACTAATGATGCGGAGCATCTTTTCAAGTGTTCAGTGGCCTTTTGAATGCCCTCAGGTGAAATGTATATTCAAATTGTTTGCCCATTTTATGGTTGGACATAAATTTTGGTCTTGTCACAAATTTAACACAAATGAAGGGATTATCTTTTCATTGCATTTTTTCCAGTCCCAACCCCCTTCTGTTGCATTTTTTTCTTTTTCTTTTTTTGTTTTGGGGGGTGGGCATCACTGCCCTCTGGTGGTCGTGGGCGGGCGCTACCCAGTCCTGCTCCTGAGAGCCGCCACTGGATTTGAACTGCCAAGCCCGCAGACCAGAGTCCCGCACTCAACCACTTAGCCACTGGGGCTCAGCCCTTCTGTTGCATTTTTTCATAAGCCCTTTTGTATTTTTAGTTATTAGATTCTTGTTGGATATAAAGTTTACAAGTGTATATTGCCTTTTCACTATTTGTTAGTCTTTTGGTGAGCAAACATTTTTCTTTTCTTTTTTTTTTTTTTTTTTTTTGTGGGCATCACTGCCTCTGGTGATCATGGGCGCTACCCAGTGTCGCTCCTGAAAGCTGCCGCTGGATTTGAACTCCAAGCCCGCGGGCCGCAGTTCCACACTCAACCACTTACACCACCGAGGCTCAGCCCACATTTTTAATTTTTATGGAGGTTCTGTTTATTTTGTATATTCCATTATTGAAAGCTGAGCCTGAAAGCAGCATTCCCTAGTTGTTCTTCTGATACTTTAATAGTATTAATTTGCACGTTTAATCTATTTTTTAGTGTGTGGGAGGGCAAGACAGGGATTTTGTTTGTTTTTCTGTATATATTTTTGTTTTGTTTTGTTTTTGGGGGGGGGGGGCATCACTGCTCTCCGGTGGTGCGAGTAGGGTTTTTCTGTATATGAACATCCAGTTTTACCAGTAGTGTTTAATTTTCTTAACCGTTTGAATGGACTTGACACCCTTTTTTAAAAAAGTAGTTGAACATACGTGTGTGAGTTTATTTCTGGACTGTAAACATAACCCATTGGTCAATGTGTCCATTGTTATTTTAGTACCAGACTATTTTGATTACTATAGCTGTATTGTTTTTTTTGAAATGTTGACTTAAATTTTTGTAATGTAATTCCAGTGAAAGTTTAGTCTCTCGTTCCATAGTCTGTAGATGGAGTGCTCTTCCATGACGTCCCCACAGTGTTGACACAGCACTGGCTCACTTCTGCTCTGCAGCCACTGTTTCCTTTTGTCTGCCTTTCTAGCCACTCCGACCTTCTCTTTACGTCTGCACAAATAGTGTCCTTTTGAACTCATGTATGAGAAGTCTTATAAAAGTGCAAGGAGGGCTGGGGGGATAAAAGTTTGAGGAAAAATAAAATTATAAAATAGTAGACTCGAGCTGAGCCCTGGTGGCGTAAGTGGTTGAATGCGGAACTGCGGCCCACGGGCTTGGCGGTTCAAATCCAGCCCTGGCTCTCAGGAGCAGCGCTCACGACCACCAGAGGCAGTGATGCCTACCCCCCCCACACACACACACACACAAACAAAACAAAAAACAACAAAAAAAAAATAAAAATCAGAGCCTCCCCCGCTGCTGAGTAAGACTTTCCTGACCTGTTGGCCTAGGTCAAAGATTTCCCCCTAATAAAGCTATTTGTTAAAAAAAAAAAAAAAATAGTAGACTCTTTCCATTTGACTCTTGGAAGCCCGCGTGTACTTGGTTGTTCTAAGACAGTGTGTCCATTTCATGGGCCTATTATATGACTGAAAAGCAAGCTCTAGCAATGGTGAGAAGGGTTTCCTAGGCCCTTAGAGGCTCTTAGAGGCTCTTTTAGTCTCTTTTAAACCAGTGAGTGTAGGCTTTTTTGTCGATTTGATTTATTTGGTACATTTTTCTCATGCTCTAAGACTCCATGCTGTGTTTCCACTCAACGAAATCAGTAGGCTTGGATAGGCTGTGCTTCATTACTTCCTTCAGTTAATTGCTTCTTTGAATCTGATTTTCTTCACTGCCCTTTCAGGAAATTCCTACAGGAAGAAACCAGTTGTTGAAGACCACTCACAAACTTTTGATATCTGACACACTTTTGTACCAAAAGAGGATGTGTAGCATAGCATTGTCTTTACGAACGCAGGTTGTGCCATTTGTAGGTATTTTCTGAACCTGTAGTCCTTAGGCTTCGACCCTAAGAGCCTGGTCCCTCCAGACATGTGGCTATGCCTACGAAGTCCCCGTGGCTGTCCCTGTGGGTCTCTGTTGTGTATGTCTGTAAGTGGGTGTATTTCGTTCTACCTGCCCCCCCCCCCCCCTTGAGCCTAACATAAGTCACTGTATGTGAACACTGTTGCAGGGTGGTCTGTTGTACAAGTGCCATACTTGCTCTTCATCGTGTTCTCAGAGCCTGCCTTTGGTTAAGCTGTGCTGATGAAGGGAGTCTGTTGTGGGTTGCCTTGCATTCCACTATTAGCCATGTTACTTTTATCTGGTTAGCAAGTTTCTCTTTTACCACCTTTAATCCCACATAACTCCTAAATACTTTTTCCTGCACATATTTCTACCGGCTAATGATCACGAGCATTTCTTCATGTATTTATTACTCAGCTGAGTATCTTGTTTAATGAATTGACTCATATCTTTTTTTGTGGGGGGAGGGGGTGTCATCATTTCCTCTGGTGGTCGTGGGCGCTACCCAGTGCTGCTCCTGAGAGCCGCCGCTGGGTTTGAACCGCCAAGACCGTGAGCCGTAGCCCCGCACTCAACCACTCACGCCACCGGGGCTCAGCCCTGACTCACATCTTTCACGCCTTTTAAAATTTGATTCTTTTTATTGACATGCTGAAGTTTTCTTTTTTATTTCTTTCTAAGTTCTAATGCTGAAGTTTTCTATAAGTTTTTTAGAGATAAGAAAAACTCTTGTTGGACATGTTATAGTGAAATATTTTTTTCCAATCTGTAGATTCTCTTTATTCTCTTGTCTTTTGGTGTGCATGTTTTTTAGAAAGTCCCATTTATCTAGTTCATCTCTTGCTGTTTGAGTATTCTCAGTTGTGTGTGATATGCTGTTTATGCCACATGTCAGGGCCCTTAGCGGTGTTCCTATTTTTTCTTCCCTGTTCTTTGGTTGTTGTTGTTGTTGTTTTGGTCATCCCTGCCTCTGCTGATCGTGGGCGCTACCCAGGGCCGCTCCTGAGAGCCTCCGCTGGATTTGAACCGCCCCAAGCCCGCGGGGCCGCACTCAACCCCTTAGGCCACCTGGGCTCAGCCCTCTTCCCTGTTCTTGATAACTTTAAGTTTTATATTTAGTTCTTTGGACCATTTTCCGGTTTCTGTGAATAATTGTTGTAAGTTTGATTGAGACTGCATTAACCCTAACAATAGTTTTTGTGTACAGCATTTCTAGGGATAGTGTGTGCTTTGTACATGTAATGAGCTGTTACCTCCTTTAAAACTGACAACACTACTCAGAGCCTAGGTTTTTTTTATTTATTTAGTATATTGTAAAGGTTGTTCTAAATCAGTGTATAAAGAAAATTTATTTTTTGATAGTTGCATAACATCTTTATTGTATAATCAGTTCTTAATAGAGCCATTTAATGGTGGGTCTAGTCTTTGACTCTAGCAGTATTATAACAAGTAATTTTCATCCAAGTTGATTCATGCATATCTGAATATATTTATTCAGATAAATTAACTGAGAGTAGTATTACTTTATCAAAATATGGGCTACTTACATCATAGTTTGTATTATTTGAAATATGGATAGTTATTACCAAATTACTCTTTAGTTGTTAACCCATTTAACGTCTCAGCAATATGTCCTTGAGAGTGTATTTTCAAGAGTTTAAAAGGAAAAAAAAAGAGTAAACATACCTATCTCCTCCCCCCTTTTCTCCCTTTCTGTCTTTAACTTGGGAAATTAAATTTTTCCATGAGTTTTTTAATCCCCTTGTGTGATTTTATGAAACATCCTGGAAAGGCATTTCCTTCAAGTGTTCTTTCCAATCAAATCTAATGACCTCTGTGAACTGGTAGAGGTCCTTCTCCAACCTCTTCCATTTGTTGTTTATTCAATGTGGGAAAACCACAGACTGTTACCCTTCACATGGGTGATAATCAAGTCTTCCTTTTGTCAAAGGGAACTAAATCCTGGTGTAGAAACTTTACAACTGAAAAGTGTTTTCCATAATTAATATTGAGAGAATAAAGAATAAACGGAACATAGAAATCTCTACACTGATGTGTAGATTTGTGAATCAGGTTTTGTAACCACCCAAAAAAAGTAACGAGAAGAGTCTGAGAAACTCATGAAAAAGGACAAAAGGCTGAGCCCTGGTGGCGCAGTGGTTGTGTGCGGGACTGCGGTCCACAGGGTTGACGGTTCAAATCCAGCAGCAGCTCCTGAGGAGCAAGACTGGGCTTCGTATTCCCACCAGGGCAATGATGCCACTATATATATATATATATATATATATATATATACATATACACACACACACACACATATATACATGCCACTATATATATACACACACACACACGCGCGCGCGCGTGTGTGTGTTTTCATTCAGTTACTTGGAAAAACAACCCTTCACTTCATCCCCCAAATGGACAGTTGGCTCATCTTTGGTAATTATTACTTTTCCCCCCTAGAAAACTCTGAATGAGTCTTAAAAATTGATTACTATTGATAAATGAAGCCAATTGAAGTACATAGAGTTTAGATTATAAAGTGCATACTGAGTGTGACTATCTCTTTCTTTTCAGCTGGATTAAGATAAACTATATCTTTCAGTTCATGAGTATGAGGAAAATGATTCCTATTCATTGTGACCAGAATTAGAAATGCACACCATAACAACGTGTCACTAATGATCTAGAATCTCAATTTTATTTCATTGATCTTTCTGTCCTATGCTAATTACACACACCTTTGATTATTGTATCTTGTAGCATATTTTGAAGTTAGTAAGTATGAGTCTTCCCAAGTTGTTTCTCTCTCTCTCTCTCTCTCTCTCTCTCTCTCAAGATATTTTTGACTATTGAAGGAATTTTGCCAGGCATATGAATTTTAAGATCAACTCGCTAAATTTCTACTGGAGGGGGTTTGTTTTGGAATTTTGACAGAGTATATTGGATATGTACATCAATTTGGAGAATATTGCTATCTTAACAGTATTAGGTATTCTAATTCAAGAACATGAGATGTCTGTTCATTTACTTAACCTTTTAATTTCATTCTACATAGTTTTGTAGTGGTTTATATACAAATCATGTACTTGTAAAGTTAAATTCACCCCTAATATATTTTTCTTTTGGGGGCACTAATCTAAATAAATTAATTTCATTTTCAGATTATTCATTATTCTGGTTTGTAGGAAATGATTTTGTACACTTGATATTGCACCCTGCAACTTGGCTGAATTCATTTATTGGTTCTAGTTTGCAGAAGTTTTTTGTGTATTAAATTATGACATTTGTGACTAGAGATTTTTTTTGGTGGCGGGGGGGACATCACTGCTCTGCGGTGGTGGGAGTAGGAGGCCCAGCCCCACTGCTGGAATTGAACCTCCGTCCCAGTGGGCCGCAGTCCCGCGCACAACCACTACACCACCAGGGGTCAGCCCCCTAGAGATAGTTTTATTTCTTCCTTTCCATTTAGATTTTTTTCCCCACCATGGCCTACTTTCAATGATTAGCACTGCAGTACAATGTTGAATGGAAATGGGAAGAGCAGACACTACCCAAAGAAAGTAACGAGAAGTTGTTTTATTTAATCTTTCACTTTAAGTGATCAAGGGATCTTGGAAAATTCCATTGTTTTTTAATTCTATTTTCCCACAGACTTTTTGATGTCAGGCTGTTGGTTTTTCATTGCTTCCCTTCATCAGAGAGTTTACTCAAATACATATTTTTTAATTGCTTTTATCATAGAAGGATGCTAGATTTTGTCAATATGTTATATACACATTTTGGTAGGGCTATCATAAATTTATTTTAAATATATTGGCAGGAAAGTGAAAGCATTGGACTAAAATATTAAAATGTGAAGCTGTCGTTCCTCAGCATATCTTCCATTGAGGTCTATATGCTCCTGAAAGCAGTATTCTTCTCTTTAACTCTTCCCAGAAGAACTGTACACTCTTGGATTGACAACATATAAAAACAATAGTTTTGACGTTGACTCCACTTGTATTCCTTTTCAATGTTCTTTGAATTTGGGTCACGGAAAAAAAATCTGATGGGGTAAAATCAGAGCTGTGGGGAATATGGAATGAGGTTCTCCAGGGAAGTTTTCCTAGAATAGCACTTGGCTGCCCTGGAAGAAATTATAGGTGTAGTGTGGTGGAGGTGGGGTGGGGTAGGGAGAAAGAAAAAAAATGCCTTGACACATCTTTCCTGGTATTTATTTTCACTAATGTAGTTTTCATAAAACTTCATATTAAAAGCTCCTGCTTGTCTTGTGTCTTTCAAGAAAATATATCAAGATCACCTCTTTGGAAGCTCCCAAATAAATCACCTATTAAAATCTTCTAAGATGACTTCTGCCTTGAACTGGCCCAGCAGAATCTGCTCCTCTGTTGATTGGACTTAATTTTGGAAAGCATTCTAAGGGGACACAAGTGAATTATTGAGAGAACCTAAGCAGTAGCCCTCCACCTTTTGTTAGTAATAGACCAATGCTTGTGGGAACTGAAACCAATGCCTTACTCTCATATGTAAAAGCATAGTAATTGTGTCAGAATCTGCCCTAACTGCAGAGGGTGTAATGGCTGATATCAACCCCAAACTGAATTTCGTGAGCTGGAAGACAGAAACATCTCCAATCCAACCTTTTTACCAGTTCTGACACTGCCCAGCCCTCTCCTGGCTGCCTACTTCTCTGCTGCTTTTGATAATTCATGCAGTGGCCACCAAGAACTCACAGACTATATTTACAACTACGTGGTTTATTAAGGAAATAAAGGAGTAATAAAACCCAGCCGCATCAGTAGGCTACATCAGGATCAGGAGAATATTGCTATCTTAACAATATTAGGTCTTCCAATTCATTAACATGAAGTGTCTTCATTTACTTAAGCTTTTAATTTCATAGTTTTCTAGTAGTTTGTATACAAAGCTTCTAGACATCATCTGGAAGACTCCCCAGAAGTGGAGAGAGTGACCTTTTCATCAGTGTAGGAAAAGCTCCCCCAGCTCCTTTGGGCCGTGCAAACAAGCCATCTCTTCACTACCAAACACACTCCCCCTCTCAGCTCTGTCAGGACAGGCCTCCTGCCTTCCTTCTCTGAAGTCACCATTGCCGGTTGCCACTTGACTCTTCAGAGGCCCCCTTCTGGAACTGCCTTTGATTTAGTGTTGAAATCCTTGAACCCTGTTAACAGCTCTTCTACGGTGGTCCTTTGTCTCCCATCTTTACTTTCTTCCGATTTCCTTTTGCTTTTGTTTCCAGCCAGTTTCAAGTTTGACCCTTCTTCTGTGGTTATGAACCAACCATCTTTTGGTGGGCCATGTAGACTTCATTTGTATTCTAGCTGCAGTCATGTATTGCATGTATTACCCAGTCCCTGAAAGGTTAAAATAGACCAATAATAAGGTAGGCAGCAACTCTGGACCAGACAAAAAGTATCAAGCCATAATCAGTTATCTATAATTTACCCAGTAGATGTCAGTCAATCTGAACAAAGATAACAAACCTTCCAAGATAGAAGATTAGAGCAGAGGGTAAGTCCTCAGGATTTGGGGGTTGGCACTGGGATGGACAGAATCTCTCCAACTGTTTTTCCAAAGATCCCAGGCAAAAGGGCACATAAACGCATTTCAAAAAACAAACAAACAAACAAACAAAAAGCTCGTTTCACCTAAGTATACCCATCCCAACACCTAATCTAGGAAGCTACAAGCATTCTATTACACTCAAATTTTCTTCCTCTATCTAGCCTTCAGTCTATATACTAGTTTTGACACTACAAAATACTAACTTTCTGATGAAAATCATGTATAAAGTCACTGTGATCTCTATTTACATTTACAGTTCACCTTCT
This sequence comes from Nesogale talazaci, assembly GCA_004026705.1. Lineage (NCBI taxonomy): Eukaryota > Metazoa > Chordata > Mammalia > Afrosoricida > Tenrecidae > Nesogale > Nesogale talazaci. The sequence continues at coordinate 7,128 of PVJH01020387.1, read as the reverse complement.
TACCCATCATGTGTAAATGATTACTTTTATAGAACAGAAATCTGTTCGTTTCTTTGGTTCAAGGGTATTGTGTTGTTGGAGAGTAATATATATTTTCCTAAGGTTTTGGTCATTTTTACTGTTCACCTTTCTTGCTGAACTTTTCTGGACTTCACTTTATATTTACATGGTGTCTCTAGGAGAGATATTGAGTCATTAAATAATGAACTATAAATAACATCTTGGTTGGGCATAAAAATTTTACTATAGGTAGTGAACTCTGTTCTTAGTCAAATTTGTGTTCCTTGAAAAGATAGTTTCTTTTACTTAGGAAGCTTTTACAGTTTTATCTTTGCTCTTAAATTCTTTCATGCATATGGATCTTGGTTTACCCTTTTGAATTTTAGTTAATTAATACTCATGGTTTTTACCATTAAAAGCATTTCATATTTCTTTAATTCTGAAAATATTTTTTCATTGCTTAAAAATATTTCCTTGGGCAGAGCTCCGGTGGCGTAGTGGTTGTGCGCGGGACTGCGGCCCACTGGGATGGAGGTTCAATTCCAGCTCCACAGGAGCAAAAGCTGGGCCTCCTACTCCCACCACCTGAGGGCAGTGATGCCAAAACAAACAAACAAACAGAAAAGACAAACAAAATATGAAAGTAGGTAAAAGGAGACATGAGAAGGAAATATATATATATTGGTTTTTGTTTTTTTGGGCATCACTGCCCTCTGGTGGTGGGAGTAGGAGGCCCAGCCTTTGCTCCTGTGGAGCTGGACTTGAACCTCCATCCCAGTGGGCCGCAGTCCCGCGCACAACCACTACGCCACCGGGGCTCAGCCCCTATTTTCTGTTTCTTTGTGTTTTCCTCATGTTTTTTTGTCTGCTCTCCCATTTATGAAGGTTATGCCTTGTCTCAGTGTTTATTTTGTCTTTCTCCATCTTATGGAAACTACTTAAGAAAAAAGGATTTGGCAGGTACACAAAGGATCTGTTCTGTACCAATAACCAAGAAAAACTAGTCTTCATTTTATGAAAGAAATATGTCATTATGAATATGTGATCTAATCTTTAAAAATATTTTTGAAAAACATTTTTGAAAAACATTTTCCTCCAATTTGTTTTTATTTCAAAGTATTAGGTATAAAACTAGTTTTAGAAATAAAATTTGCCAGGATGAGTATAACCTTAGAGACTCAGGAACAGTCTAAACCGGTGTCAAAATTTCATCCCTTGTAGGAAAAATATTCTTATAAATTGCTCTAGTCAGAATTTTCGTTTAATCTTGTTTTTGCATTAGAGTTCCAGCAATTCATTTGGCACCACTGAAGTGCAGCCATTCTCTACCAATTAATCTCCTATAAGTTCTAGATGAGACTAATGGGGGGAAGCGTCCCAGATGGGGCCACATAACAACTTGTTAGTAGCAGATGGCTTTATTCAAGTGTTTATTAAAGGACTAGAAAATATGCCCTATGAATGAAATATAAAAATTCTACTCTTTATTAAACAGTTGACATAATTCAGTGGTTTTAAGTATTGTGCATTTATTACCACAATCAATTTTAGAACATTTTCTTCATTCTTGTACTCATTGTTAGATCCCTACTTCCCCCCAACCTCCCCTGACATAGTCCTAAGAAGCTATTAATGTAGTTGCTATTGCTTTAGATTTATATATAGTTTTCTTTTTAAATTGACACCCTTTTCTCCTTCCACCATCTCTTAGTACCACAGGATTTTCCTTCTGGCTCTCTCTTCTACTTACCCTTCAGACTCAAGCTCATCATTTGACTTGCAATTCCGCTTCTTGGCTTGTGATAATCACTTCTGTTAATAACTGTCATCTCTACAGTGACCCATATTTAAACATGCACTCCCTTTTAATTGAAAGTTTGCTGTTGCTGATTATAATCTGAAAATACTGTTTCCAAAGAAGTTTTTGTTTTTTGGTTTTTTTTTTGGGTGGAGGGCATCACTGCTCTCCGGCAGTGGGAGTAGGAGGCCCAGCCTTTGCTCCTGTGGAGCTGGAATTGAACCTCCATCCCAATGGGCTGCAGTCCGGCGCACAACCACTATGCCACCGGGGCTCAGCCCCAAATCCATTCTTTTTTTTTTTTTTTTGAGGGGGTGGCCATCACTGCTCTCCGGCGGTGGGAGTAGGAGGCCCAGCCCCACTGCTGGAATTGAACCTCCGTCCCAGTGGGCCGCAGTCCCGCGCACAACCACTACGCCACCGGAGCTCAGCCCGATAAGTTTTTCTTTTACAGTATTGTTGGTTAGATACTTTTTTTGTTTGTTTGTTTTGGGGAGCATCACTGCCCTCTGGTGGTCGTGGGAGCTACCCAGCCTCGATCCCGGAGAGCTACTGCTGGATTTGAACCCCCAAGCCTATGGGCCACAGTCCTGCACTCAACCACTACGCCACTGGGGCTCAGCCCTGTTTCGATACCTTTACTCAGGATTTTGACTGATTGGAAAGACATCATCAGATAATTTTTGAAACTTTCTCTTCTTTTAACCATCACATTCTAGATGTTTGTGCAAAATTGAAAAGTTTTAAAGCTTTTTCTATATTGAATACTTAAGAGATTGAACTTATGTGTATTGTATAAATATGTGTTCTAAGTGCTAGATCATAATTAGCATTTCTTAACTTTGCACCACTCTCAACTTTTTAAAGTAGCTAGCATACACAGTGCACACTGTAGATAACATTTCAGGAGTGTAACAAAGAATTTAGTCATTATTACTATAGCCTCAGAACTTCTTGAAAACAGGTGTAGTATTCAAAATATAGGAGACCCTTAGTATGAACTTTTAGTACTTGTTATATAAGTACACACACCAAATTTCCACAAATACTCATCATGCTGTCTTTGTGAACACATTAAAAGCACCTCCATATGCATTTGATGCCTCATAAGCTTATCAGTGTTTATCAGATAATTTCTGAAGATGGATTTTGAGCCTTTAAAGGAGAATGATTGTCAAGGGCAGCCTGTTCTAAGCATAGAAAGTTATTTTTTAAATGTTGCCCAGGAACATTTGCTATTCTGACCTACAAAATGCATTGAAAAATTGTGTTGTAGGTGAAATTTATATGAGATGTTCTCATAAGGCATGATGAAGGTTTAGTGATACAAACAAGTATATACAATATATGGAGTTAGTAGAGAACTCTGTGGATGATTTATACAAATAAGATGTAGAATTTCACTTACTGGTTCATTCAGTAAATAATTAATGTAGAATATTTGCTAGGCACTGTTAGTGCTCAAGATAAACAGTAAAGAATAAAATAATTTGTATTCTTATGAGCGGAGGGTAGGGGGGAGACAGAGTGTGTGTAGGAGGAAACACAGCAGCTTTACAGAAATAAAATAGATGCTGAAAGTGAATTGGTTGAACTGAGGAAGCAGAACTTTTAGGCTTTTCTGAGGAGTTAAGATCAACTTGAAAGTTAAGTGCAGCCATCTGAAGATGATTCTGGTATTTTAGTGGGAAAATAAATGGCATTAATTTTAGTATACAGAAAACTATTTCGATGATGATGCAGGTGGCTTATCTGAGTTGGCTTCATTTATATTAACTATTGTAAAGTCACTGTACTTTGTTAAAAATTTTGCTCGAAGGACTGACTATTATGAAACAACCTTTGGACGCTGAGTCATAGCACCCAGATTCTGAGAATAACCCTGACTTTTCAATACTGTAGGACCTGTGCAAAATATTTGCTGGAACATCAGTTTCATGGTTCACTTTTTCCAAGAAAGCAAAAATCCTCTTGGAGTTTTTTCGGTTAACAAAGGAGGTACTGATGGAGATACCATCAAATGTGATATAAAGCAAATTATCAGGAAGAAATGGGTGTGTGTGTGTGCCACTGTCGTGAGAGGTCTTCCAAAAAGGAATTAATGGACAAATAAAAGATAATGATTTTTTTTCTGTAAGCTATTTTGAGCCCTACATTTATATGTTATATATGTATTTATATACATATATATTCAAATTTAAGTGTATGCTTACCTAATATGTTTTTACTTGTTTTAGCAGCCAGGATCCATTTTTATTTAAAGCCAGTTTACAGAGAAAAATTACTATTCTTTTTTTTTTTGGTTGGGGGGTGGGGGGGGGCGCGTGCGCATCACTGCTCTCCAGTGGTGGGAGTAGGAGGCCCAGCCCCACTGCTGGAATTGAACCTCCAACCCAGTGAGCCGCAGTCCCGCGCACAACCACTACACCACCGGGGCTCAGCCCTAACAATTACTATTCTTTCCCATTTCTGTATTGCCATGTAAAATCACCTTAAAGCTATCCTGCTTCTTCCTCATACTCATAATCCTTTTTATTTTTTGCAGGAGGTGTATCGAATCCCAAAGAAAAGTCAAACTGAAAAGGAGAACACAAGTAGGTATTCAGAAATACTTATGTGTATAGCTTTTTACAAATATTTTGTTTTTGTTTTTGGGCATCACTGCTCTCCGGCGGTGGGAGTAGGAGGCCCAGCCCCACTGCTGGATTTGAACCTCCGTCCCAGTGGGCCGCAGTCCCGCGCACAACCACTACGCCACCGGGGCTCAGCCCTAAAATGATCTTTTAATTTAAAATGAATACAATTAGGTGATTGGGGTAGCAATTGTACATTCTACTTGATGTGATCGAAATTTGGAATGATACTATGTGAGGGGGTACCCCCCCCAAAAAACCCAGAATTCCTCCCCCCCCCAGAACTATGTATTTAAATTTTTTTTGCAAAACAACCTTATCACCTTCAAAGTACTCTCTATTACACTTAAGACATTTGTCAAAGTTGCAATTCCACTCTTGGAAACATTTTTCAAACTCATTTGTTTGGATGGCTGACAGCACAACACCTCTTCACATCATCAAATCGCTGCCCTTCATGTCCCTCTTCATTTGCAGAAACAAAAAGAAGTCTGTGGAGCAAGGTCAAGTGAGTCAGGTGCGTGGAGCAAGAGAGGCATGCTATTTTGGGGGTTTTTTTTGTTTGTTTTGTTTTGATTTTGGCTTTGATTTTTTTTTTTGGCCAAAAACTGGTGCACTGAACTGCGTGAGCAGATGCATTGTTGTAGTGGCAAAACCAGTCCTGTTTGCCACAAATCAAGCCTTTTTTGTCACACACTGTTACACTCTTTTCAGAACCTCTTAAAAATAAACTTAATGAAAAAAGCTTGATTAATAGTCTGACCTGGCTGAGCCACGGTGGCGTAGTGGTTGTGCGCGGGACTGCGGCCCACTGGGATGGAGGTTCAACTGCAGCTCCCAGGAGCAAAGGCTGGGCCTCCTACTCCCACCACCTGAGGGCAGTGATGCCTAAAAAAAAAGAGTCTGACCTGGTGGAACGAACTCCAAAAGCAATATCCCCACACATTTTTTTAAAAAGAGCATCGTCTTTATCTTTGATTTCACTTGACATGCTTTTTTGGGTAAGGTGACAATGACCAATGACGTCTTCCACTGGCTTTATTGACATTTGCTTTTGGAATCATAAGAATAGCGCCATGTCTCATTACCAGTAATAATAGTGGGGGTAGGGGTGAGGGTGGGGTCCGGGTTGCTTCGGAGCTGTTCTTTCAGAGCATGACATGCTGCCGCTCATTACCCTTGTCCTGGTCAGTCAGAACCCAAAGCACAAATTTCACAGTGACCCTTCTTGTTCCCAAATCTTCTGTTTAAATACATTGAACCGAGCTCCTGCTAACATCCCTATCACTTCGATGGTCTATCATTGATCTTCGAGCACAAGTGCACGGATTTTGCCAACATTGTCATCCGTTTTGGAAATTGGCAGATGTCTACAACCAGGTTTGTTATCAATCGGGCTTTCACCTTTTTTTGAAACAAGAAAACCCCCTGTACACTTGAGTTTTTCCCATAGCACTTTCCTTGTAAATTGTGTTCAACCTCAGAACAGCTTCTGTGGCATTTTTACCACTCGAGACAAAATTTCACAGCTCCACACAGTTTTCTTAAGTCAGCCATCACAAAGCGAGGTTTGGATGAAAAAATTCACTGTGACCACAGGATCTTCCCAGGTAGCACCACTAGGTGCACCAACTCAAAGGGAATTGCTCGGTGTTACCTAGTGGGAATGCTGTGTGTAAGAAAGCTCCTCCCAGCGGCACTTTATCTGTGGTTTTTTTTGGATACCCCTCATATGTATTAAATTCCAATTAATATAGAAAGTGTGTGCGTGTGATACAATTAGGTGAGTGAAATTTGCTATGAAGACTCAGAGGCATGCACTGTTTGATTCTTTCTTGTACTGCCTCTGTTCTTGCTTTCTTTGAAGTTGTGACCTCTAGTAACTTTTCATTTGTTCTTAAACTCCTTGAATGCATACTCTTAGAGGTCTGCTGTAGGGTTTTACCGCTAGCTATTTACGTGCAAAAATACGTGTGCAATTTTTCCTCTGGGGAAAGCTCCAAACTTTCATCAGATTCTTAGGATTGAGTAACTCCTAAAGAGGTTAAGACTCACTGATACAGAAGCTGACAGGGGGAAAAGAACAGTGGCCGTGGGACACCGGTTTTCTTCTTCTTCTTTTTTTTTATTGATTGTATTGGGAGCTCTTATAACATTCAATACATCATTTGTACACATGTTGCCATATTCATTTCCAAATATTTTCTACTTGAGCCCTTGGTATAAGCTTTCCCCCCCTCCTTTTTAAATAACTTTTTATAAATCATTTTATTGGAGGACACCGGTTTCTTTTTATCACTCAGTTTTGTTTCCCATGTAGTTCTTTAGTAGTCAGAGCAAAAGGACCAGTGATCTTGATCATCACTAGTGTCTTGAGTCCCACCAGCACCGGGACAGTATTACACTATGTAGGAGCCATGTGTTCTTTATGAATTTATTGATCTTTTTATTTTGAAGAACATTTTCTAATTTTAAAGGTCTTATTAAAGAGTCATGAAATATCTTTGACTGCCATTGTTGTATTCTTTGTAGAATTTTTCATTTTTCATAGCCAGACATTCTTCCTTGAGACCTGCAAAGAAATTTTTCCTTAAGAAAGACGGTAGAGGGCTGCAGCCCACTGGGTTGGAGGTTCAAATCCAGCAGCAAGGCTGGGCCTCCTACTCCCACCACCAGAGGGCAGTGATGCCCCCCCCC